>VICG01000003.1:0-137500 GCA_008692225.1 Monilinia fructicola | reverse complement strand
GCATCGCAAGATATATTGGACAGGTGGTATGAAGGCCTGAATCATGAAGGAGGGTTTCTTTGCATATCGTGCAGGATTCATCCATATCGGGATGAAAGATTCTCCTCCCCTTCTCGACATGAGGTTTGGTTTTTTCGTGGGTAATGTTTACTGATTTGATTCCATGGTTTTCAGGTTCCTCTTCATGTAAATTCGATTCCGAGGGGAAATGGGTAATGATTGGTAGAGAGTCTCTCAATGGTTCGCCTATCTTTTGTGACCATTTGGACCATGCTTTGTGAACGTCTGGGGAAAAGAATTGCACTTCTAGTGGCCAGCGTGAAAATGATGGGACGCTGAGGAGAAGTTTTAGGTTTGAAAGAGCGGATTGAATGGAGGGTCTAGGTCGTCTTTGATGACCAGATCGTTTCTTTTGAGTTGAGTATGAGATTCTCAAAGATGGTGGAATGTGAAGAGTTATGTGTGGATTTTGCCACGCCCATCTGATGGAAGTTAGTATGGATGGATGTTAATGATAATGATATTCTTGGTATTGAATTATAATAGTAACAACAAGACAATACATATAGTACTAAGAAGGAAGATAAAAGTCAAAAGACGAGGACTTAATGTGAAGTGAAAAAAATAAGGATATTTGTATGATAACTCAACCTTATTTGAAAGTATCAAAATTCTCCGAATAGCCTCACGCGAAGAATGATATGATACCAAGTACTTACTCAAACTGTAATGCGGCGATTGAACTCGGGAAACCGGTAACAATACAAGACATTTCCCATGGTCTTAAGGAATCTCGATTCGTTCTTACGGCACCACCTTTTGCCAATCCATTATGTTGTCGAAGCCGTCTGACTAGTCTGATGGTTAGAAATGGGATGGGCCTGGGTTTTATGCTCACTGGATGTTTTTATGTGCATATATGTTTGTACACTATCTGTGTATAATATGATATATTACAGTATGACAGACATGATATGATATGGTATGATATGATGTTGATTGATATTGGTATGGCATGATATGGTATGGATTGGATTGGACTGGGTGAATTGGATTGTATCTCATGTATCCATATTATATCTCATGAGTCCGCAGCTATCTCGCGAGTATCCATCTCATGCTTGACTGTAGGAACCGTGGAACTTCTGTCTTACCTGGATTTGGAGTGGATCCAATATATAAACTGCCGTGTCTAAACAGTTGATCGTAGCAGATAACAACAATAAAATGAAGGGATGGAACGGTCGATAGTCATTTGTTCTTGTTGTATTTCTTGATCCTTAGTACTCCGGTTGGTCGCCGTCGATGACTGAAAAATGAAGATATAAATCTTGATATTTGGTCCAGTAGTCGTATTCTTTCCTTTGATCAATTAGTCATATTGCCCGTATCATACAAATCCATGAACGATGTAAATATTGATCTTGATGATATCCAATATATCCATGGCCATGGATACTTCAAGTGTATTTATTCAAACATTCATTGCTTGCTTCCCTTCACCTTACCTACCCAGATTGATAATTGCCGCGCCCCTTGTTATTCTAGGAAAAGGAGAATGAATGGGATACGATATGATGCATATGAATGAAGCAAACGACAAAATGGATGGATCATGTATATACCCGTGGACATACCTAGTACTGTACCTAGGTATACTCCGTATATGCGGAGTGTATCTGACTATATAATATATGCTTACTAAGCAGCAAGCTAATACAGCTTCTTCTTCTTCTTCTCCTCTTACTCTTTTATTATCCTTGCAGTGGTCGATGAAGATTCGTTTTATTTTAGCTTGGTCTTTTGTTTTAACCTCACTCAATCAGCATAAGCCATCGCCATCATCGGCCGAGTCAGCCTCACGTGGACATCCTGGTGATCCTTGATTGAGATAATTGAAAGCGCCAGAACCGCAAAGTTGATGATATCAGATGAAAATGGAATGGTGATGCAGTTGGGATTAATAATGATAATGAAATGGTGATGCAGTTAGGATTAATAATGATAAGGACAATGATGATAATACGGATAATAAGGACAATAAGAATGAGAATAAAGATCAGTCATTTATTATTATACCTTCCTATGTAAACCAATTAAAAGGTTAATATATATACATAATAACAAGTAATTAATACAATATTGGATATATTCTTATATTTATATTTTGATTTATATATATTTATATCTACCTAGGTAGTCGTAGTAGAAGTAGAACTACTAATCAAAAGGTTAATATATATATAATTATATATATAATAATAAGTAATTAATATAATATTAGATATATTCTTATGTTTATATTTTGATTTATATACATTGATATCTAGTCGTTGTAGAAGTAGAACTACCTACGAAGTAGTCATTTAGAATCGATTTAATCAAGGTAACAATTATAGCTATTTGTATACTAGGTATGGATATATCAATACATCCATACATATATCAATATATAAATACATCCATCTCTCATCAATACCCGACGTACATATATCCATATATAAAAACAAAAACTTGGGGTAAATATCATATTAATCATTTTTGGTTTCGTATAATAAACAAACTTTCATCAACTAATTAGATCCATTCAATCCTTTTATCTCATTCAGTCCCCCCATCAGCCAACCAGTCCATCAAATTTCCATTCAATAATGCTCCGTACAGTTTTTTACCTTGACTTCAAAAATCGGTTCTTCCGAAGTCTACCGAGTATCTATTACCGTATCTACTGACTCTGTACTACTCCGTACTAGTATCCGTACCAGGTTAATATCTCTACCACATCTATCTATCGACCCTTATCCACTCTTGAAGCCACTAGATCCACTTTATCCTTGCATAAACCTTACATATCTTTATGAATTACTCGAGTCTCATCCATCAAGCATTACCTACTAAGCCTGTTTCGTAATTTACCAACGTCAAATGATTTTAATTGGGCAGCGGAACGACATGCTGCCTGAGGTTTCAATCTGGCCCCATGCAATATAAATCGCATAAGGAAATCATGGAAACAAATACGGGGGTCAGAGAAGAGAAGAGGGGAATGTAAATTGGATGAAGGAGAGAGAGAGAGAGGGAAAAGGAAGGAATGAGTTGACAATGAGAATGATGAAGAGGGTTTTATATTAATGATAGAATTAAGTAATGTACATTTATATAGGAAACTACATAGTAAAATACCTCTTTGGATATATATTATATTGTATGTTTCATGAATTATAACAACACATCAATCCTACTCTCTCTCTCTCTCTGATTCATCCACACCTCATATTTATCTAAACAACAGAATTATGGATAAAACATGTATAGTCAAACTCTCTACCAGTGATTACTCGACAAATTATATAGATCGATTCAAGAATAGAGTAGATATAAACAAATATATATATATATATATATATAGTTCGATTGTCGACTCCACCGTATCAAATTCACCTTCTAGATCTATCAATCCTCAACCTTACCTACCTACTTACCCACCACTTATTACTTACCCATCACTTACTCATTTACTCCACTCACTCACTCACTCCACTCCGCACTTCCCAAAATCATATCAAAACTGTGCCGTTTTCCATACAATACCTACGTCCAGCTAACAGTAACAATATACATACGCAGTATCATGTCACCTTACTCAAATTGATAAATTCCAAAATGAAGATATTTTTCCATTTTTTACCCTTTTCTTTCTCCACATTTTAATTATTTACATGCCCCATTTCCGTCCATTTACATCCATTATATATATTGATATATTGATATATTGATATATTTATATATATTTATACCCATTTCACATACCGAGTATATCAGAAAAATGTTAAGGGTTTCTTAGCCGGATATTATATGTAGGATATCTTATTTTGTAAATTGATCCCTCTCTTTCTCTTTCTCTTTCTCTTTCTCTGTCTCTCTCTCCCTCTCTCTCTCTCTCTCTCTTCCTCCCTCTCTCTACCCGCTCTCCACCATCTATCCCTCCACCATCCCTCCCTCCACAATCATCATCAATCATAAACCATATCATCATTTCCCTGCTACAACCAACTCAACTCCTTCAACTTTCTCCACTCTCAACCTATCTCACACATAATATCACCTTCATACTATTACTACTACTACTACTACTACTACTACTACTACTACTACTACTACTACTACTACTACTACTACTACTACTACTACTACTACTACTACTACCACCACCACCACCACCACCACCACCACCACTACCTACGATTCAATCACCCCATTAAACTTCAACTAGTAATCTTACTTCAACTAGTACTTCAACGACGACTTCACCTACGCCTTCACCTACGCCTCCATCTACACCTCCATCTACACCTTCATCTACACCTTCATCTACACCTCCATCTACACCTCCATCTACACCTCCATCTATCTACAGCTTACCCTGCACTCTCACTTCACCCATCCTGTTGTCAACGATAATTCACCCATCACAAATCATATGAGAGTTATCAATAAGTAATCCTGAGTACGAGTAGATCTTATTCCCTTCCATCAACCCAAAGCCGGCCCAAAGTCGAATTATTTTAGTTTGTTCTACAATCTTGGTCCTGCTGGTTCTGGTTCTGGTTCTGGTTCTGGTCCTGGTCCTGGTACTGGGACGGGTTTAGTTTGATATCGGTTCGCTCTACTAATAACAACAATCTCCTCCTTCTGTCGTTTCCATTTCTCCTCATTCGCCTTACATGTACGTATCTTACGAGGGGAAAGTCATACGAAATATTTCCACAATCGATACCGTACACCAACCAATATCTTATTTATAAATCCATAGTCCGATGTCGATAATTTAAGTTCCTCTTCAATTCGCGATCAATATCTACAACCTATACCTACCATACCGCCCTATCATCTCATACCCCCCCCCCCTTGGTGGATTAAATCGCCAGTATGGTTCAGGTACCAACAAACACAACGGCTTCGAGCTCAACGATGCGAGCCTCGCCTTCAATCGGTACACCAAACAGTAGTTCAAATTCCAATCGAGGCAAATCAAATGCAAACGGAACGGCTTCAAACCCGGCTGCAGCCCCTACAGCTTTGAGTGCAATGGTATCTCCGCCCTTGGATTTAACCAGCGTTGAGAGGAGGGGACAACCAACCGCGAGCCGAGAGACGACGAAAAAGATGCGTCCTCATGGTTTACAAGAGGCTCCAACGTATCGGCCAACGGCAGAGGAATTCAAAGATCCATATGCATATATTAAGAGTATTGCGCCGGAAGCTTCACAATTTGGCATCTGCAAGATTATCCCACCGGATACCTGGAAACCTGATTTTGCGATTGACACCGAGGTACGTTCACCACCAAACCAACTCATTTAATTCCCATCGCGAAAACCACAATGCTCCTCCCACGGAACCAAGGATCATTCTATTTGATTATTACCATGATGTCTTCGCAGATGTGTTCTAATCATCAATAGCATTTCCACTTTCGCACGCGCAAACAAGAATTAAATTCGGTCGAAGGCAGTAAGTTCAATCGCAACATTATCCCTGACTCGGTCCTACATCATCCATCATTTCAACTGCTGATAATTTCAAGGTACCCGAGCAAATCTCACATATCTCGATCAACTTGCGAAATTTCATAAACAACATGGGACGAATCTGAATCGTTTTCCTAGCGTCGATAAACGACCTCTTGATTTGTACAAACTTAAAAAGGCGGTTGAAACGAGAGGCGGCTTCGAGAAAGTCTGTAAGCTCAAGAAATGGGCCGAGATTGGTAGAGACTTGGGGTACAGCGGAAAGATCATGTCTTCATTATCAACGTCATTGAAAAATTCATATCAGAGATGGTTGCATCCCTATGAAGAATACCTGCGATTGGCCAAACCAGGAGTACATCAACAATTGGAATATGAATACGGAGGGCCACTCACACCATCTCCTGCAAATTCACCGATGAAGAGATCAGTACAACATACACCATCGAGTTTGAGGGGTGAATCTCCTGCGATGCGCGCATCGGATGCTTTGAATACAAGTGTAATGAAGGAGGAGTTCGAAAAGAGCATGAAAAACATTCCGATGTTGGATACTCCTGTTGTACCAAAACCACAAGCAACATCGGGTTTTACTCCGGTAAATGCTGGTGGTTTTACCGCGGTTAATTCTACGCCTTCATCGTTTACGCCTGTGAATAGCAATCGCCGGGAGCGAGAGTCAAGTGCCACTTTTACCCCGACACCACGAAGGCCATTTGATAGTCCAATGTCATCCGCCAAAAATACTCCCGAGTACAAACCTTCCGCCCTCAGTTCGGCCCCGGTGTTGAATAGTTTCACGTCAAATCCATCACTCAAGAGACAGTTAAGTCATGAAAGTTTAGATTCTGGAAAAGGAAGTCAACCATCAGAAGATGCGGAAAATGGTGGAAGACGTAGCAAGCGGCTTAAGAAAGGTACAGTTGCCTTTCATTGTTATCATGCATGGAACAAATGCGCCATTGTTACATGGGAGGTCAAATTTAGAAACTTCGATATGTCATTGGTGGTCAAGATCCCCGGCTAATGATACCCCTGCAGATGCTGTACCAACTGTGGCTGGATCACATATGACCCAGTTTCGACCAACACCACCGAGAAATCCAGGAGAACGTGGATCGGCCACACCTGGGGAGGTTAGTGATAACTCTTCTCTATCTTCTATCTCTTCTGCCATCTATAAGGACAAATACTTAGAATTTAACCAGAAATGCGAGACTTGTGGAAAGGGTGATGATGCTGATAAAATTTTGATTTGCGAATCCTGCGATTATGGTCATCATATGCAATGTCTTGATCCTCCTGTTACTCACAAGCCAGACTTTGATTGGCACTGCCCTAGATGTTTAGTTGGAGATGGTCAATTTGGGTTTGAGGAAGGGGGGATCTACTCACTGAAGCAGTTCCAAGAAAAGGCGGCAGATTTCAAGGAAGGATACTTTCAAAACAAGATGCCCTTCGATCCTGTGCTCAATTGCCCTCGCCCGGTCACGGAAGATGATATCGAAAGAGAGTTTTGGCGATTGGTTGCGAGTTTAGAAGAGACGGTTGAGGTCGAATACGGCGCCGACATTCATTCAACCACGCACGGAAGTGGGTTCCCAACCATTGAGAGACAACCCCAAAAATCCTTACTCTACCGACCCATGGAATTTGACAATTATGCCCCTGCATGGAGATTCTCTTTTCCGACACATCAAATCGGACATTTCCGGTATGACGGTACCTTGGCTTTACGTTGGTATGATCTTTTCGACGTTCTGCTGGCACAACGAGGATCATTACGCATATTCCGCAAATTATCAACACTTTGGATCTACAAAGACTTGGTACGGAATTCCGGGAGAAGATGCCGAGAAATTCGAGAACGCCATGCGAGAAGCTGTACCCGAGTTATTTGAAACACAACCTGATTTATTATTTCAATTGGTTACACTGTTAACGCCAGAACAATTGAAAAAGGCAGGCGTTAGAGTATATGCTCTTGATCAAAGAGCGGGTCAATTTGTCATCACCTTCCCTCAAGCATACCACGCCGGATTTAATCACGGGTTCAATTTCAATGAAGCTGTCAATTTCGCACCTACCGATTGGGAACCCTTTGGAGATTCTGGAGTCGAACGACTTCAACAATTTAGACGACAGCCATGTTTTTCCCATGATGAACTCTTATGGACTGCGGCTGAAGGTGCGGCAACTGGCGGTGTTACTATCCAGACGGCCAAATGGTTAGCGCCAGCTCTTGAACGACTTCGCGATCGAGAGGTCTCACAAAGAAAAGAATTCATCGATAAACACAAGGAAGATGGTCACACTTGTGTGGTCACTGATGTCATCGAAGGTGGCGGTCCTAGATGCCATATCGGATTCCAGATCGATGAAGAAGACGTTCCAGAAGAAGAGTATCAATGTACACACTGCAAAGCTTATGCATACATCTCGAGGTTTAAGTGTAACAAGAGTGGCAAAGTCATGTGTCTCCTCCACGCTGGCACATATGAATGTTGCGACCTTCCTGAGGCACAAAGATTTGCGGGTGCTGATCACACTCTTCACTATCGTCGTACGGAAGAAGCCATTTCAAGTATGCATCAAAAGGTAGCTGACAAAGCAGGTCTCCCTGAAATCTGGGAGGAGAAAGTGGAAAAGTATCTCGAAGAAAGTGCAACTCCATCATTGAAAACTTTGCGCGCACTTCTGAATGAAGGAGAACGCATACCGTATGATTTACCATCCCTCCCTTCACTCAAGAAATTTGTTGATCGATGTAACGAATGGGTGGGAAGAAGCGACAAATTACACCGTTCGAAAACAGCAGAACCGACGAAAGAACGAAAAGGCTTGGCGTAAAGGAAGTCGAGCTGCAGAAATGGAAGAGAGGGATCGTGAGTTGCGAAAATTCGAAAATGTAGTCAAGTTATTGAAAGATGCCGATAAGATTGGATTCCATTGTCCTGAGATTGACCAACTACGAGAGCGAGCTGATGCCATTACAAAGTTCCAGACGGATGCACGAGCTGCTCTGGCCCACCCTAGCTCAAGACGAACAAATGACTTTGAAGAACTTCTTGAAATTGGACGCGGATTCAACGTCGACATGGCTGAGATTGATAAGCTCGAGAAGGAAGTTCAACAGATGAAGTGGAATGATCGAGCTCGTGATAATCGTGGAATATTTCTCTCCCTCAAGGAAGTTGGTGACATCATCGATGAAGCTGCCAAACTCGGAGTGCCGGATTATAACGATTACTTGATCTATTACAAGGAACAGAAGATCGCCGGTATGAATTGGGAAGTCAAAGCTAAAGAAGTCGTTGGTGCGGAGACTGTTCATTATCCACAATTGGAAGCTTTGTCTCAACAAGCGCAAGCTGCATCACTGCCCGTATCTCAGGAGACATTGGCACAGGTTGATCAAATCTTGAATAAGCATCGCGAAGTTCATAAACAGATTGTATCTTTGTACGATCGTTGCAGGGATCCCGACTTTATGAAACGCCCGGCTTATTCAGAAGTCGCCATGCTTCAAAAAGAACTTCAAGGCCTGGGTAGCAAACCAAGTGGTACACTTGACTTGGAAAAGGAGATTAAGCGACATGAGGATTGGATGCGAAAGGGAAAGAAACTCTTCGGCAAAGCAAACGCTCCTTTACACATTTCTCAAACAACATATGGAATATGTTATGGAACGAAATGTGGATTGTTTTGATATCACTCAAGATAAACCTCGACTTCCAGCTGAACCTCTATCCCGTGAACCTTCTCCTTCGAATGACAAACTTCATAGTTGGGAAGATCCTAGATTTCGAGAGGTCTTTTGCCTGTGTCGAAGGGTGGAAGCTGGTATGATGATTGAGTGTGAGCTCTGTCATGAGTGGTACGTTCTCGTTTCTTCGTTTTCTTCTCCTACGGTTTTGACTAACAAAAATAGGTACCATGGTAAATGTTTAAAGATTGCTCGTGGTAAAGTCAAGGATGATGAAAAGTATACTTGTCCAATTTGCGATTGGCGTGTACGTATCCCTCGCGATGCTGCTCGACCGAAGCTCGAAGATCTACAAGCATGGCAAGATGAGATTCCTACTTTACCATTCCAACCTGATGAGGAAGCTATTCTTGACTCGATCATCAACAATGCTCAAGAATTTCGAACTCATATTGCACCATTTTGCAATCCAGTCATGGCGACAGCAGATGAATCTGAAACTCAACGCTTCTACTTGAGGAAGATTGAAGGTTCAGAAATCCTTCTCGCGTATGAAACCAACTTCTTTAGGCAAGAACTTCATAAATGGTCACCAGTTGCACCAGAGCCTCCACCAGTTCTTGAATCTTCAAAATCAACGAGAAAACCTAGACCAACCAAACTCCAAAAGTTAATGGCGCAACATGGAGTCGATGATCCAGTCAATTTGCCAATGAGCGTGAAGATTAAACCTCAAAGTTGTAAGCGAAAGAGTACCGAACCTAGTGGAAGTCGACAGATGCCTTCGCAGGTAGGAACAGGAAGATCACAACCTGGTACTCCTACGACTCATAGTTTTGCTACTAGTTCCGGTCCAAGTATGGGTCCTCATGGACCAGTCTTGAGCGGGATTCCAACTGCACATGATCATTCACATCCATATGCCAGCTATGCTCAAGATCCATATACTAGTATGGCGGCTTCAACCAATGCATCTCCAGCTTTCGCTCCACATGCTTATTTGCATGGTGGGTGTGGCAGGTATACCTACGTTTGGTCATGCATCACCTCATCGACCAAATATTTTCAATGAGGCTGGATTATCGAGAATGGATCCTTCAGTATCACTCAACAGCCCAATGAGGGATAACTTTTCAATGGGCGTCAGTGGTTCTGTTCAAACTCCTCTAGGTGTCACTACTGGTGAAGACAAGATCATAGGAGACAAGATGTTTGGAGAGCTTACAAATGGTGATGAGGAGCCTAACGCAAGTGGAAGCAAAGATGGATCCTCAATGGATAGAAAACCAATCGATGACAAGGACGCGGCTGAAACTACGAAATGGGATGAGGGAGGTGATAACATGGATCTATTTTTCGATGGACCTTGATTCATATGACATGGTTTGTCATTGCGGTATTTGGTAGAAAATGGGCATGGCGTATCATACAAAAGTCGAAAAGAACTTATGAATGGCGAAAGAGAGTATAAAGGAGGGATTGGGGATTGGCCGGTAGCATACATGAGGTGTTTAATTTCCTAGGGTGGTTCATTCAAGGATCGGAGGCGTTTCTCAAAGAACGGGTTCAATCACCCAGGCATTCAGATGATGCCATGTAATGGTCCACGGATATTCGAATTTCGATGCGATGTATTATTGTACGATTGGTTTTCTCTTTTTATGCATGGATTGATGGATCGGGGATTGGAATGGCTTTGGTTGGGTTTGCTTGAGAATTTGGGTCTGGGTTTTACCATAAGAAATTAGAGGGAACGAGTTGTGAATGAGGAGTGAGATTATCACATGCATACATACATTTGGGTTTTATATCTACAATTCAATGGATGGGGTTTCTGATGGGGGGTGGCTACTCACTTTGATTTGCTGGATTCTTTGTGATGGGGGGTTGTAAGGAGAATGGTGGGGATTGGAGTGAGGAGTTAAAGTTGGAGTTGAGAGAAGTTGAGGGGATTTGAGGAGTGGGATATTGGTGTGTTAATAACAACAGCATTAGGCTGGCTACGTATATAGCTAAATCGGCCTTATGTGATATATCATTAGATGAACCGGTTGTCTTGATGTTTTACGATGATGTATACTATGAAGATTATCACTGTAACTGCAATTGATGTTGATCTAAGTGGTGATGAAGGTTGACAGTTTGTAGTTCGCAGCTGGATGAAGATTTGTCGAGATGATAGGGTAAGTCGCTGTCACGATCACATACTAGAGCGAATCAATAGAGGTCAGTTAACTAGAATAAGAAAGCTAAGGAGGGAAGAGATCTCTAGGGGACCTAGAGATCTCTTATATGTACAGTATCGCTTAGCGTGATGATATATCACGTGCTTAAGGCACGTGATATTCGTCACAGTCGCCTACCCACCCTACTTCTCGCCACCCTCCCCCCCCCCCCTCCCCATTTGGCCAGCATTTCACACCAAAAACGGCCATTTTAACGTATTAATAATTCTACGAAAATTCAATATATATTTTTTTAATTCTAATTAAAGCTTCTATATATAATTATTAATAAATTTTGAAAATCTTAAATTTTTGCGATTTCTTTATAAAAAGTAATAAAAGATTATAGAAAATCAAAACTTTCGGTTTTAGATTTGTATAGAGATTATATACAAAATTGAAACTATGAAAAAAATATTTATAACTCTTAAACAAAAATAATTAAAAATAATTTGTAATTTTGTATAAGATCTATTAATTAATATATAATGAATAAGTTATTTAAAATATATATAATAATTTAAAATTATTAAGTAAATTGAAATTAGAAATTTTTTACTTAAAATTTTATCGTTAAAATTTAAGAATCTATATTAAACATTTATTGTAAATAATAATATATTATTAAAATAATAAGTTTAATTAAAATTAACTTTATGTTTCTTTAAAATTCTTTAGATTATTATTAGCTATTTATATTAAATAAATATAATTTTTTTTAAAGATTTTGATTTTGTATAGGATTTACATACAAATCGAAAATTAGAATTTTAATTTTTTATAATCTTTTATTACTCTTTATAAAAAAATCGCAAAAATTTAAGATTTTTAGAATTTATTAATAATTATATATAAAAACTTTAATTAAAATTTAAAATATATTTATTTGATTTTCGTAGAGTTATAAATACGTTAAAATGGCCGTTTTTGGTGTGAAATGTTGGCCAAATGGGGGGTGGCGAGAAGTAGGGTAGGCGACTTAGTATAAAGTAATTTTTTGTATGAGACGATCGATATATACAACACGTCACAGCACAGTTCAACAGATAACATTTATATATATAAATTGATCTTATCCTTCAAAATGATAAATGGCGATAAATGATAGATATCTAATAAGTAACTAACTAGGAAACTGAGAGATAACTATTGAGGAAACGACAGTTTTGAATTGTGAATGAAAATGAAAAATGTCAAGGAACCTAGGTAAGATTTAGGTTAACGAACACATGATGCAAACAAATAATGGAATATCAATTCTCCGACTCGCTCCTGCTCGGTACTGACTTTATTTCCCCTTTTCTTTCTTTCGCGTGGGTGCGGGGACGGGCGGACATGGATTGATATTGGTGATTGATGTGGTGCTGAGGATGAGGACGCAAAGGCGGGAAAGGATCGAAATACCCCCGCCATCCTAAGAACAAGGCGGGCAACTCTTCAACCAATCCTTCACCGGTTGGCTGGCATAATCGATAAATTTATGGCCCCATGCATCTTGGGCGCAGACTATTTGGTGGGGTGATTGTTAGCACATCTCTTCCATCTCTCCATCTCTCCATCTCTCCATCTCTCCATCTCTCCATCTCTCCATCTCTCCATCTCTCCCCCCCAGAACAAGAAACAAACGGAAACTTACAGCAATCACAAGGCGGGCTCTTGTGCATGTTATCACTCTGCTTCCAATTCCAACCTTTCAATTCACAGACCGGTAGCGTGAAAAATCCCGCCGTCGCATACGCTTTCGCAGCGTCGTTGTTGCCCACGTATTCGTGCGCGATGTTGTTCATGTGCCATGGGATGTCTTTGTAAGCGTCTAGGCCGTGTCCCGTGTACATATTGTAGGTACTTTGGTAGAGTTGTTGGAGTTCTGGAGAGGGAAATGGGGTTAGTGTATTGTTATTTTGGGGGGAGGGGGTTGGTTTAGATTTGGTTCATGGGAAGAAAATGAAGTGTTACATACGGATTCCGTATCCTCCGATCGAAGAAACCTTTCCGTTATCAATACCGGTCGGCGCGGAAAACTTCGAATCCTTGTCCACACCAGCTAAGATCATCATACCCTTTTCGCCGCAGAATCGTCGTGGGTCGCCTTTCCCACCCGTGTTGCCGTGCCAACCCGAACAGTCTTTCGTGACGTCGGGAATGTAGACGAAGAAGGCGTTTTGGGCTTCCCAGTAGGCTTGCAGGAGCTTGATGGCTGCGTATCGCGAGAAGAGTCCGTCTAATCCATTTTCGCCACCCACATATGCTTGCAGGACTTCGTCCCCGGAAAATGCTCCGCCGGTGAGGAGATCTTTCATCTGGAACTTGGTTAGTGTTTTATTCGTTGGAGCATCGGGGTTAGTTATCTGCTCACGTTACCGACGGAATTCCCATTGACCTGACCATTGGAAAACGTGCCGTTATGCGAGAATTCTAAAGAAGCAAGCGCAAGCTGTTTCATGACGGGTAGGTAATCTGATATCTCGAGCACGCTCAATTCATCTGATTCTTTGCCATCCTGTACGTCATTCGCAATCGTACCGACCAAGCTCGTGGTTCCGGCTCCGATTCCCGCTCCAATGGTGAGCATGCCTGCCGTGATTTGCGTTCCGAGTACCGGGAGTGTGAAGGCTACGGCTCCAGGGATCCAGCATGTTCCTATTACGGCGGCAATGGCGAGACCACCGGAAATAACGGTCACTGTGTTCTTGGCGGCTACTTTGGCACCTGGTGTTGGGGGGAGCAAAATTCTGCATGGTGAGTGAGTGTCAGATATAGATCCTTGGTTGGTGTAACATCAGATGAACTTGACTTACCGATTGGAAATCAACACTGGTCTGTGTAAGAGAATCAAGAGAATTAGACATGACCTTTTCCCATTGAAGGTACATTTGTTGAACATTCATCATAGCCTTGATGCCCAACCATCCTTGTTCCTTTTCTTCCGTTGTTCCACTCAACGCGCTGCAACTTGCGGGTGTGGTATCACAGTTATCGAAACTATTTGGGCAGTAAAAGTCGACATTGTATTTATTGCCGAATTCTTGGTGGAAGTCAAAATTGGCATCCGACATTCGAGATTCAAACATGTCGCCTATTAGCTTATCCATGTTGTGGCTAGCCCATGTATCTCTATTCAAAGAGATTGGTCCGTTGCCGCAATTGTCAGAGGCTCCTCCTCCATTATTGGGTTGAATGACAAAAATTTCTGGGTTGAAGTTTGAAGGAACAGCTGGCAATGCATCTCTGACTTTGACTGGAGCCGGAGATGCTGATACGATGACAGCTTGAGAAATCAAGAGGGCAAGAATTGCCTGGGATTGAGAAGATAACATTGTGAAATCCAAGGGAAATTGTAAAAAAAAATGACGAAGAGAAGAAAGTTGAATGAATGTGTTTTCAATCAAGGAAATAAGGAAAAGGGATAGAAAAAGAGATCAAAGAAAATAGCAATGAAAAGATGTTGGTGAGCTGTGAAATGATGACGAGATGTATGGCAATTGACGAGTCTTTTATATCCTCGTCTCATCATGGCAACTTGCCAGAAGTTACCATGCCAAGATCCATGTTTACAAGAAGGATTTCAAGCTTCAGCTGAAAATATACCAAGAGCGCCGATTCTTTACCCAGTACCTTAAGATCTATCGTATACGTGATCTTAAATCGAGTAGCCCTAGGGCCATCAAACCATTTCTTTGAATACGCGACAAATGGAGAACGAAAACGACCCTGCCAAGAGAGAAGCCAAGGACTTATACCAGATGATTAGAAGACTAATGTTATGAGAGGCTGATGATTTATCATAGGCTATTCAACTATTTTCACAACTTTCATCGATCATTTTGAGACAGTGGGGTCGGCAAACTATATCTCATAATCTCCACGACTATTTCGAACAACTCGCAAAGCCATATTTGGGCCTTTTCATAATCAAATCACATCCCATTTGATCGAATAGCCTATTTAGGTTGTCAGATCGATGATTAAGGGATTTGCTATGATCTAGGTTGGATAAGCTTACGCCAAGTTTCTCTCCGGATATATTTACATTGCGGCTCAGCCTTCTGAGGCGTCGATTACTAACCGATATTCAAGAGCGCCGTCTTACCAAGCGGTTATACTAAGTGATTGAACTAATCACTAGTCATAATTTAATTTGAACTTCGATCGTGAAGCATGAAAGCCAGTGAGATTGTCGAATTTACCTAGAAGTATTGAAAATTTTCTACTAGGTATTTAGCCCTGGTTCCCCCTCTTCCATAGTATCGCTTAACTATATCAACTTACTATACCCAATCTTCCAAGAATTCATGGTGAGCCCGAGAATTCGTCCTCATACAACATTATGATACTGAAGACAAAGGTACCGGATGGTGTTTGAAGGGAGGCTGGTAATAGAAACGGATGAGAATCTTTTACAAGCAATAATGGAAATCTATGTAAAACAAAAGTGATGATATCCTTATTCATATCTTGAGTCAACCAAATCTAACTGTTAACACTTGTTCTTGGAAGCACTCAACGCAAGACTTCTCTGTCCATCTTTACTTCCGCAATTCCACAAGTATCAGAGTGAGATCCAAAAAATAATGGTTATTTCAGTTGAACTTTTGCAAGTAAAAACTACATCATTTTCCGTTTGTCTCAGTAGGCCTATTTAGCCATATATCTTTGACTCGCAAAATTTATATGCGGAAAGGCAGGTCGTCTCGATCAGGAGGAAATGTATAAGTGGATCTTCTAGAGCATACACAGTAACTTCGATGCTTCTTGTGTTCGTAAATCATAAGATCCATCAATTAACTGAAATTATGTCAGACAATCGACCAACGATAATTTTGGCCGTTTGCAGTGATGATCAGGGTCTAGTGTCCAGATAACGAATATTCAAGACTCTCTAGAGCCGTGAGCAGACACTTTGAGTTTCCAGATCAGAAGTAATGTTACATTTCCTCAGTATCAATTGCAAACATATAGAAGGATTCTTGTGCGATTAAATAACAGAAGATACCATAGAGTACTAGAGTCGGTGTTGATACGAATTCAAATGGAGAACCTAGCTTGATTTCTTGTAGCGGCGGTACGTTTGGACGGAATGATGATGAGAAAGGAGCTGGCGTTACAAAAGACTGTAGAATTCTAGTGCCATCTGGTAGTCCAAATAAGAAGGGTGAGTGACAGTGACAAAAATCATGCTTTTCAACTACAATCAACACTCACCTAAAATCTCAAGTGGCACTAGTATTGATTGCCTGCCTTCTAAGGATCCTCGAGATGTACCCTACACCATGAAATGTATAACAAATAGATGTTCGCCTTTAAAAGAGACTTGATTGATCATAAAACCAGTGAGTTCTTTGCTTCAATGATGAAAATCCAGCCCAAGAGTGGGTTATATGTCTTTGGATTAAATCTTGGAGATAGCAGGGAGCAGAGTTCTTTACCACTTCTTTTAATGACGATGTAAAGTGAATGCCATTCCTACGACAAGTGAATCACAACTTCCATCAGCCCATTGTTTGATTAATAGTTGATTTTTGAAAACAAAAGATCACATCAGGTTTATGAAGGCCCACTATCCTCTGACTGATAATGCTATCTCAATTTTATAGAGGGATAGAAACCTCGAAACAGTAACATGTCGGAAACTCAAATCAAACCTGTCTCTTTAGCTTCGCATATTTCAATCAGGGAATATTGATGCGGGTCGAGATTTCATCGAATTGTGTCGAATATTGTAGGAATATAGTGTAGCATTATTACAACCTTCAAAGTAGTTACAAGACGTTTATTGACTTGTTCAAATATTCGTACAAAGGTTCCGCAGCCCTAGGAAACTTGTTATATTGGTGGGTTGCTTGCTGGATGGCAGAGTTTGAGCCATTGCCCTTTAATGGATAATTTTAGATGATGTACCCGACATGGGGAACACTGTATTACTTTCTTGAATGAACCTCGTGTTGTAGAGCTAAGTTCGTCAGGATTCTCAGAAGCGTGTTAGAATCTAACCAGAATCGACAGGCCATGAAACCTTTGTGCAATGGTCACTGCTGTAGAATCAAGACTGGTTTCAAAAACAGAACCCTCGATGCTCTTCAGTACTGCAGAACTTAACGAGATGTAGACTTTTGAAGCGGCAGAGAAAGACGAGAAGATCATAATATACAAGACTGTGCAGCCAGAGTCTAGCATGGTCCAAACTTTTGATCGGGTCGTGAAATGCAATGGGAGATAGGGGCGTAGATGAGATAGAACGAGAAAAAATACACAAGCAGAAGATTTTATCTTACAAAAGTGCTAGTTATACAGCTAGACTCGTGGCCACCTCTGAGTGATAGAATATGGAAACAATAATTGATGCATTCTATTCTCTATATTCGGAGTCAGTACACCTTTTTGTGGGTGATGCAAACTTTTCAACCTGAAAAAAAGTAACAGTATGTCTGAAGAAGATTACCAATGCTTTGACGGCGTAATTCTCGTGAGTGGTCCAGACTGGTAGGTGTCATCTCAAACAAGACAAATCTGAAGTTCACATGACTGAGATCAAACATCTAATGTAAAGGCAAAGTCCTCTGGTCTCTTGATTTCTGATATTTAAATCCATGCAACTTATCCATGATGAAAACCACGAGCCAATATTCAAGTTTTTCATGCAAGCAAATCTCTTTTGAGTTTCCTTTGTGTTCAAGTCCCCACTACAATGGAGAGTGCAACTTGTGTGCGAGTCAACCTCAAAATTGAGATATGCAACAAAGATTCAAAAAGGCATTGAGTTCTCCACCACAGAATACTGCGAGTCAACATTGTAAATGTTAGATATGCAACCAAAATCTCATCAGCCAATGTGAGTCGACAGAAGGAGATCGACTCCACAACGGAAGGTAGGAGCCAATGTTTAGGTATGTAACAAAGGCTACTTTGATGCTGCGGAAGCTTGATGAAGTTGAGAGATCCATACCCACAATGTTCCCATAATGGAAGACTATGATTTGGAGGGAAATGATGCGAGAGGTAAACTCCACAGCTATACGAAATTCAGTGACAAACACAGTAACACAATGATCAGATATGCAACGAATCATATTCAAGACTGACTGACTGTACCAATCTGATCAATCTTGCAACGCCAAAACTTTAATGCTTTGAAAGAAACTCATGGCGGTGGATTGAAAGTGGAGAGAAAATCGTACGACAGTCTTGTGACCTTGAGTCATGGTGATTTTGTAATTTTCGGCATTTCCCACCACAGCGTCTATCATCGTATTTTAGATTGGCATGCTGCATTGACAGGCATGACACCAAGGAAAGATATGCATCAATTATGCACAAATGTAAGCATATATCTGTCTCTGTTATCTTATCAAACTAATGAGAGGAAATTTTGAGCGATAGATATGCAACAAAGTCAACATGATTTGATGTTATTGCGGATATGTACCCATTTGTGTTCTTGTCATACCATAAGAAGATCTATCCCCGTGAAGGATGGTTCTCAAAATGGAAGAAAAGAGCGAGGCTAGTCACCACGTTTCTTCTTTGGCTGCCGCCAGTGGACAAGGCTGGCCAGTTATTACCATTTGAGTTTTTCTAAAATCTCCCGTGGGACTACACACTGGCGCCAAGGCTATGGCTGTGCCTTACACCGGACTGGAACGTCTCCGAGACCATTGAATTGAGAGGCAGGCTTCATTCTACAATCGCAATTCGACTTTGTTGCACATCTATGATGTTAACGGGGCATACTTTCCAATCCTGTAGGTATGCCCGAGTGTTATGAAGTACAAGATCGCGGCTCAGTGGTTGATGTAAAATCACTTCCCGTGGTTCACTTAGGCGACAACTAAGGTTACCGTAGGCGATCTATTCTCTGTATGTAGACAAGGCTGAGACAAAGGATCTTCCCGATGGAACATTTAATCTTGTTCTAGTTTCGATTCATAGCTCCAAATCCAACTCATAGATTGGATGAATGAATACCATGATGTATTATCAAATTTCAATTTCTGGCCCCGTACATACCTAGGTAGTTATGAAAGACCCCAAGAACTCGGAAGTAGCACCTTTCCCAGCCATTGTGCCGTGTCTAGGATCATCGAAACTGATTGTGGAGCACCGCAGCGCCGGCGTTGTAGGATGCATCCCGGGAGCAACTGACTCGCATCAGTCTCTCGTTATTGGTTAATTTCTAAGCCGTGTTAGACGCAGCTAAGTAAAGATCGAGAAGAGTGATATGTGCACAACAAGATGATACCTATTATTTTCTGCTGTATTTTGACCGCAAGATCCGGAAAAAGGATGACATTGCTGATAATGTCTTCATCCTCTTATGATATGATTTAGTATTCTCGATACCAATACTATAAGAATCGATATGTCATTCTTGATACTTGGTGAAGTGGTTCATCTACTTTCAAGCTGCGGTAAATGGTTCATTTACTTTCAAGCTGCGGTAAATGACCCGTGCATGTCTTCGACCTCTTGTAACCTTCAAGCCTTGTTCTAATATCCTGAAATAAACTTGGTTTGTTGCCTTCAATTATTCCTCCAGATGAATGCTTATGCCCTTACTCCATACCCAAATTGATAAGAAGCACGATTTGAGTATGAGTTATGATGTTGAGAAAAAGTTTTGCGCCAAATTGACTCACAATGGTATATCACGTGATAGTCTTCACAAGCGCGCCAATAGTATGAATGGAGTCACCTACACGAACATAGCTCAGCAAGTTTCATTCAACACCAGCCCAACAAATTTACAACAACAACAACAACAACAACAACAACAACATGCAATATAGATAGAACTGTTGCACATCTCAATTCCCAACACTTTACCTCGGTCGATTCTGTCCCTGCTATAACATTACCCAAGAAGTCCTCTCTACAAGCGACCAAGATAATGCAAGGTGCATCACTCGAGTCTCGGAGCCCAAACCATGAACAATTTTCTCCGGGTTCAGATGCAAAAACAATCTCAGTGTCAAATGTCTGGAGTATCAACTGGAGGTCTTGCTACCTACCCAATTGTGTTCTCGTCAGACGAAGCGACTACAATTTCTTATAAGCTACGAAATGTTCGAATTTGAAAGGAACACGTCATGATCAGGCAACTCCTCAGTGTCCACAGATATCTAAATTTAACCAACCCGTGGACTTCAGCTTGTGGCCCAATGTAGTCTCATCACCAGAGAACTCCAAATGCCCAGCCAGATACCGAAGACAGCATATGCTGTAACCATAAACATCAAAATGTTGCATATCTCAACATCTGGGCATTCTCTAGATCTGCAACTGGGAATATTTGAAATATCCAATCAGACATGCACGAGCAACATCGGTCAAATTATACCATACATCGCCTCTGCCCGCGTGTGAACTACGATAGGACGATTGATTACATTCTCGGAATATCTGGCCACGAGAAATATGTTTTGTTGCATATCGACCTATTCGCCAAGTGCAATACACATAAATGGACTGATCATGAAGGTCAATACGTCATTTATCGCCTTGAAGGATGTACCCGGTGCTTTAAATTTAGATCATCGGGAATCATATGTCTGTCTAAATTTGGAACCTGCAGGGAGAATGTCTCAACCTATCTGTTATATTTTGGACGTCTTCCAGCTGGCCTTTATTCCCGAGTGCTTTTACCATCGCTACGAGGAGCAAGACTCTTACGATACTAAGTTTTCAATGACTTTGTCCATTACACTCCTAGTCTGCTCACTTGGCTTGTTATCATTGCTATTTTCCATCCAGAAGATACCCCAAAGCTGTACATCTGTACGCACTACATCTGCAGTGAACTCTAACCCCGTGTTGTTGTTCCCACAAATCGGAATGCTAACCGCTACCTGTTCAACCTTTAGAACAAACTTTATATGTTTGTTGCACATCTGAGTTTCTATGGAAATAGCGGAGTTTTCCATTCATTTTTCGATTTTCATTTCTTGGTACAAGTGGACACGGCATTTTGAGTTTCGAGGTTGTGCTGTAAGCCATGCCACATCATAGCTCGTGTACTACATCAACAGGTCGATGGTCATATAATGTGACCCAATGAAATACTCGTTCTCGAGGGAGATAGATTTGTTGCAAATCTCAGTGTTACCCAAGAATATTAAGTTTGCTGATCATTTTTAAATCGAGCTTTGATTGAGCTTTGATGCACGAGGACTCGTAAAGTTTTCTTCGCCATGGAATCTGCTGAATCGTACAAAGTGCCAATTGGATTTCATAATGCGGATGCCACCAGCATTTGTTTACGTTAAGCCATTATACCGAACTCATCAGTTAATCATTAAAACGTAAAGTTCTTAGGTTTGGCCTCTTAGACCCATCAAGGTTATGGCAACAGATCCTTCCTCTGAGGATATCATCGGGATTGATTCTTGAGATAACTGGCATCAAATCAATGGTCCCTTGGGTAGAACTAACAGAAAGAAACTCCCCTACTTCATGAATCTTTCCAAGGGCATTCATGCCTTTTATTGCGCATCTCATGATCCACTCTATTAAGGTTACCAACCTGATCCCTGTTATTAGGTAAAGGGTGGGAGTTTCTCTGCGGGGACTCGAAACCCAGGGGCAGAAGCTTTATGATGTTGTTGTAATTATTGTCCGGAACAGATTGGAGAACAAGGCTTCGTCATTTGTTTCAAGTATGCAGATGGCTTGGAGATGTTATACAAATCCCAACTTTCCATTTAGAGTCACTGAGAGTCTAGGGTTAGTTAAGAATCTCAGGGAACGGTACTTAAAGCGAACCAATGGCATACTTTTCGTAGTGAACGAGAACTTGAAATGTCTTGACTACAATGAACGATTGGCGTAAATGGCCATTAGCCTTATTTCAGCCTCTATTTCGTATACCTATAACTTACGAACGAGCCATAGAGGCTACTGGAAAACAGAATCGAAGCAAGTTTCAATTACTTACCCAATCTGCGCGTATATCACTGTATCAGAGCTTCAAAGTTTTCCATTTTCCGAAGCCATATTTGACAAAACACCTAGATTTATCAGAATTTCGAAACTAAGGGCAGGAAACCCAAGTCAAATAAGAAAATGTTGACATCTTTTGGTTCGAAAAAGTAGGTTACGATGGACGTCTCTGCAGTATACCCATTCAAAGTGCCTAGTCGAGAGCAAGGTCGATGCCTCTTTATTGAGAGTGATGAAAAATCGCAAAGATGGCCTTGCTAGATACATGTACTCGAGTAAGCCTATGGAAACCTAGCTCATTTATAAGTGAGTTGAGGGGATCGTGCAATACGCCCAAGACGTCAACAGCAGCAAGTTCGGATGATGAAATTTTATCCCTTCACTACACTAAAGACTTGCAGCGCTTTAGTTCTTTCAATCCAAAAGCTCTGATTTAAAAATTCAACCCTCAATGATAAAGTGCCTCTTCCGATACCAGCAGTTGTATACGGTATTCCAAGGTCAAGCAAGGGAAGTCACCCTCGCTACTACTCATTGATTACTGCAGTGTGAAGGCGAATGTAAGGCAATTATCTGATTTCTGAAAATTACCTTGATCTGAAATATCTGCGTCTAATTCATGTAAGCCATTTTGAGAGCCCAGGAAGAAAGGCTTGCCTCGATATAATGACCGGGGTTGCATATCTCGATACGCTGAAATAATTTGAGAGCAATAGGGGGCCATTTATGGAATCTTTTTATCTTGTTCTTAGCTGAAGGGTTCTATCATGGATTCCATGGCATTTATTCCTCGGTAAAAAGACTGAGAATGGCCTTATATCGCCTCAATAGGGAGCAAACAAGCCACACCAGACTTGATGGGTCTACAACTTCAGATTTCTACCCGGCGAGATTCGATGTCACCAACCTCAAAGCGGAGTTTTTGGTATTACTACCATTGAAACATAGGCCGGCTTTCATATATAACAAAGTATATTCTGGGCGTTGCTATCAATGTTAGCGATGTATGAGATGGTATAATATTCAATCACAAGATCATGGAATTACATTAGGAGTTCTTTTATATCACCAAGTTCATACTTTTAGGAAGCAATCATGTACTACAAAATGATCTCACCACGGCCGTGTTTCCAGTGCGGTTTTTCTGTATATTTAAAAATCACTCTGGCATACTCAGTAGAATCGTCGAGTTTATAGTGCCTGACTTCTCCCGTTCCTCTCTTACAATAACATCATTACGTACCTAGGTAGTATTCACTCTAACAAAAATTTGACTTCTATTTCAATTTAATTGGATCCCATCAGCGTATCAAATGGTGAAGAATAAGAACCATACAAGAGAGCATTTTGGTAGATCTTAAGAAGATGAACTCGCCCTTTCAACTTTTGTGATATCTGCGCTAGTCAAAAGTTCTCTGTAATTTATCTAATCTACTACAGATTGTATCATAGAATGTAGCACTTCCAACCAGATTCAGATTTTCCATCATATTGGGAAATTGAATGCAATGCTAGATGCGACCTCTTTGCGTCTTTGAAATGCTTGATTGCATTAACTATACATCTTCCTAGATACAGTCGTCTCATTGTTAAGGCCGAAATCGGTCCTCCTCTAATGATAGCGAGTTGATGGTTATTGTTTATGGCTGTTGAATGAATGGTAGTACTCATCCAGATCAATTATTACAGTGGGTGCCGTGGATTTCAAGTTGAACGTGTGCAAGCTCTTGGATAATTTTCCTTCGACTCTCGAGGTTGGTCAGTTGCTTAATTCGCATACTAGGATGTTTATCTTGCCTATAAATTCTGACTTAAGTTCAGAACAATTAATCCAAAGGGGCAGAAAATTCAAACGTATGGCTTGCTGAAGCTCTTGATATTGGATATACTTGCTTTGTTCTACTATTTAATTTTTCAAGTGGTATTCATTTGTGAGATATATGTACGTCTCTTAGAGAAATTATAAGGCACCACTCTCTGATGATCGTGATCTCAAGTGGATTCTACCTTCCTCCATAATCCCAAAATAAACCTCGAATCTATCAATAAGCGACAATACTTTATGCACCAAGAAATTGATAACCAAAGATATTCTCTCCTCCACCCAACAATAGAAAAAACAAACCAGAATCGAATAGCAAAACCCTGCTCAGAAGCAGACCATCTGTCTATCACCTCAACTCACTAATCACGTCCACATAGCGGAGCTGCTTCCGGGTTAATTACTTCATGGGTTCAGATATTTGATCGCTCATCCCTTTTATAAGCGAATTCCCCTTTCTCTAGCCCAATCTCAGAATTCCCCTATTTGTGCCGAGACAGTACATCAGGGTGCAATACCTAATCCATGTCAATCCAAGTTAACCTTACACCTTCAATATCTCTTTACATACGATATTCATCTAAATCACGAATTGGCTATCAATATATCACTGGTTATATCCACAAGCCCCCATCCACATTCACTTCTCGCCCTCACTTAACTCCCACCACCAACACTCAAATACACACAATCGACCCAATCTTTCATCCCATCTCCAAAACCATGCACAACAAAAGCACCCCGCATCAATACCACCCAACAGAAGCGACAAAAACCCACAACAACACTTCTCCTCTAACATTCCAAAATGACATATAACTTATCATCTGTCCCGCCCCTACTCTCTTTTGGAAACCCAGATCCATGAAGCCTTGTAGACCATCTTCCATACCTCATGCATAAACATAGCCAATCTTTCCCTTACCCTTCCGCCTCGCTTTAACTCCACTTTCTCACTCTCTCCCTTTTTCTCTCTCTCACGCCATAATTCGGAACTACAGAAGAACGAATACGCAATACACATACAGATTCAAAGTCATAAACAGAATAAACAGGACAAATAATAAATAATAAAATAAATAATAAAATAATAAAATCATTAAAAGCAAAACTCACAAATGAATATACAAAAATCCAGTTACATAAGCTTCCTGATATCTTCTTTAACTAACCAACCGCAACCGCAATTAAGATAGAAGATAACAACCTTAATTGTGCAATTATTAGAAATGAATTGCTCCCTCGATATTGCGATAGCCCTTCTTACTCTCTCTCCCTCTCTACCCTTCCACCAGCTAATTAATGCTACTACACACACCCTTCTCCATCATGCCACACTAATCTTTCAATCAATCACACCACCACAACCTCGAGCCATTTACAGAAAGAACCTGCCTTGGCCCCCCATCTCTTTCTCTTATCTCTTTCTCCCGCTCCCTATACAAAGATCTACTCGCTAATTATTCACCGACTGCCACGAAGAAAGATATAGAAAATTCAACAATCGATTAAATCAAACCCCAACAAAAGGACCACGATCATTACCAAATCAGCTAGAAGGGAAATCATTGTGAATGTGTAAAGAAAATTCAAATAAATAAGTGAGTGTGAAATATTTTCAACCAATGACGCCCCTCCTCCGTTCATCTCTCTAGTATCTATCAAGTGTACTGAAAATTATTGATATGATACCCTTCTACCCATTCCATGCAATATATATGCTATCACTTCGCCGGCTTCAATATTCTCCAATTTCAACACCCAAGGGCCATTCTATATCTCATGCCCTTACCAACCTATATGCAATAACCTGTCGGCTACAAGTCGGTTACCACCTTTACAGCACGTCTCCATTCACACAGCCCCCACCCCAAAAACCTATCGATTCTTGGGGTAAGAGGTCTGTTTCTCATACTCATCTACAGATACTCACGCACACATCATAGCTCTACTCCCATCTTGAAACTCAACATTGTCCTACACGTTCCACCTGATCCTGATCATTATCGAATCATGAGGTTGGTATTTCTGTATCCCGACTTCTCGGTCCAATCGTTGAAAATGGCTGTTGAGACAGAATCCGTTGTGGTAGCGACATTACTATCAGCCTCAACTGTCAGTCCACATTGAGTTAGGTGCATGCCCTCGAGGTTAGAAAGGAAGTTAGGGTTGGTCGCAATTGCTACAGAAGGACGAGAAGGACTTTAGCAAATGTTCCGACAGACATTGGACTGACTGAGGATTGAAGGACTATCTGTCAATTGTTCCTGGGAAAATTACCATTAGCTCCCTGGCGCAAAAGCGAAGGCAATTCCTCGCATCAAAAGAGCGACCAAGGAGATGATACCAAGCTGTTGGATTCCTCTGAGCTGAACTCAAAGGGAGTGTTCAAACAGCTGACCATGAACAGACTTTTATTCTCGCTACGACCTGAGAAAATAAATTACTTTTGTCGAGACCCGGTGCGCGGCCTGGGTGTCAAAAAGTTTCGAAGTTCCAGTTAACTTTTTTTCTTGTTATTCAATGCTCATTCTTTGGAAGGATTGACGAGTCTTGGCTGTTGGGTAGAGATGAATGAGGATTTGGACCACAATAAAGCTGATGTTTTTGAAATTCTTTGAAGAGGACGAGGAAGAACCTGAAGATTCATATCGGAATTACGAGACCAATGATTGTACCAGTTGTGTTATCCTTATTATTTTGACAAACACTCCAACACCAAAATGAGGAGCAAGAGTTGGAATACGTCAATGCAGGCCTAACTTCACCAACCTTTGAGAAATGCTTCCGGTTTTTTCATCTTCACAAGACTCTACCACCAATCCAAGATCTCTGTCCCACCAGTTTCATTAAAGCACCTGATAAGGAGCAAACTCCTCATTGGAACATATCCGGCTTTATTGTCTTCGTATGATGGGCTTCAAACGAGGCTGTGGTGAGTCGGAGTGTGCAGCAACATTGCTATTCCACTCCAGGTTTGTATGCAACCAAACGGATACGCAATTAGGGATGTCCCGTTACGATTACGTAATATTTCCATTTGGTTTGAGGCTTGTTGTTCCATGATTCTGAGGGAGAGCTACAAATCAAATATCATTAGATTTATCTTCGTGGTTGATGAAGAAATATAAGAATGAAAAAACTAACTCTAGAAATCCAGCCTTCTCCAACTTGTTTCTCCCAATAATGAATCGCATGCAAAAAGTGATTTCGGTATGAAGTTGATGAAAGGATCGGATGATTCCTCGGGTTCTTTGAGCTTGTACGGGCTTTGCAATCATAGCTTCTTGCAATTCTTAAACCGTTTTCAATGAGTGGAATTTTTCGCCAGTTTTCTCGTTGTGAATTTGCTGGATAACGTTGGAACAAAGTTTCCCCGCCATTTGTATAACCATTGCGTCAGATGCCGCAGTATATAGAAGTGTTGCTGAGGAATCTTGTGGCCTCATCTTCACTACAATGACGGGCTGCGTAGTTTAATTGCAAGAGTGCATTTGAAAAGTTTGGGCCAAGTTTCTTCCAACTCTTTGTTCGTTTCATTAAGATTAGAACTGTGGTCGTTTTGACGGTGCAGAAGGTGTCTTTCGCAACCGTTGAGGTGTCTCTTCCGAGGACTCAAGTCGCTTCACAATTTGATTGCATAGCTCAAATGTATTGCTATCCTTTTTATTTCCAAAGCGAGCTGAATTTTCTTCCCTCTTCAGTGAGAGGATCCAAACCCCCTGGTCTTCCCGTATTCTCGGTCTGATGTTTCTCTGCCATCATCCGTTTCGAGTGTTGCTTCTCATGTTGTCTCTTTTTTCTCTTGTTTCAATCTTCAATAATAGCCACCTCTCAGTTCTTTGTCTCTTTTCTTCTCGTTTCCATTCTTCCTTCCATTCTCCTTCATATCAACTTTCTCTCTTCTCTTTTTCTTGTCTATTACTCCCATGCATAGTTGATCTTCCAAAGTCTTTTGGCGGCATTGGATGCTCGCACCAAGATGCGGATTTATAGTTTCTCTGGCATGTTCGCGAGGACATGGTTGGAAGCTGAAGGGCGTTTGATTGCGTGAAGAGAAGAATTGATTGGTTTGTTCTTGACCATTGTATTGTGATTTATAGATTAAGATTATGGAATATAGTCTGACTTAAGGTGACAAACAGTAGTGAGTGATTGCGATATTATATACTGACTTCAAGGACGCCATAGCGTATTGATAGTGTATATGGAGGGGACGATGAGAGAGGTAAGAAGATTGAAGGGATGAACGATTGAAGGGATTGAAGGCTGAAGGATTGATGACCAATTGAAGAAATTTGATGAGGTGAGAATTGAGCTTCGCGGAAAGTAGTGTTTGAGGTTGATTGAGATTAAGACTTGGTCTTCAAGCACTCTTCACTCTCACATCCTCAATAAAGTTTAAAGGTTCAACGACACACCGACACACCGCACCGATGATCTTGGCGATAGCTTTCCGTAATGGGCAATTGCAAAATCGCTGACGTATCGGTACGTCGACATTAAGGACAGAGAACATTCATCTAGTTCAATTCCATATCGGAATGTAAGGCTTATCTCTGGTATGCGGGAGAGAGAGAGAGCATACGAGGAGGTTTGAGTATTTGATCACATCTCTTCGACAAGGGCTTCATAGACAGTCTTGCCAGTAGTGTTACAATGAGACAGGACGCAATAAGAACAAGAGGAACGACGGGAAAGGAGGAACAGAGTTATGTGGTATGCCGCACATGAAGCACTTTCAACGCCTCATCAACGCCATTCAACGTCCACATCCCAGATTCAACAGTGAATTGATCGAAGAAGAATATATCTTCACTTCAGGAAATATTGGTCAACTTCTTTTTATTTGATTGAAAGACTCAATTCTCGCGGATACCCGGGGTTCCCGGACGGTATCAAAAACCAGCTATGTATCAAATTATCATCATCATTATCGAAAGTTCTCAACCGCAATAGCAACAGAGATCCATCAATCCTCATACTGTCCAATTCTGATATACGATCGATTCCCATGCCATTTCAGTCGAGAATCTAATAATCGTTTCATACTGTTGAAGTGCTCTGGGACACGTTGGTTTCTGAACGAATTGAGATGTTAGTAAGATGCTCGAGCATTGAACCGGTATTAATATTAGAATGACGAGGAAAACGTACGGGTCATATTTGAATCATCTGACCATAGTGTTGTGTGAGTGCTCAGCCTGCTCCCCTTCTCTCTCAAAGCGGTCTCACGGACCCAGTCCTCACCCTTGATTCAAGCAAACTCCGTCGAACTTCACCAGCGGCAAACCAGCCGAGGAGCTCCTTAGCGAAGGGCGTGGGGAGACTGATTTCCGTAGAGGTGTTGGGTATTCTTGATTCGAGTGAAGCTACATAGGGAAGCTTGTTAGAACTACCCTCCTTGCGTTGTCATCTGTCGAACACTTCATAGGCGGAGAAACAGCCCACCTGCGAGGACCTCATGTCAGACTGGCAGTGTCTTCTGGTTTTGGTATGATCGTAATGATCTGAGATTGCCTACATCGGAAGTATGTTAGTCAAGCTACTTCATCATTCATTAAATGAGCGGAGTTCGAATAGAGACAGAGTAGTAGTATCACTGGTGGTGTTTGGAATCCCGAGGGATGAAGTGAGACGAGAGCAGAAGAGAAAAGGAGAGACAGAACTACCCCGCCCGAAACCATTTTGATTAGACTTTATGTGGTAAAAGTTGAAAGTTTAGAAAAGAGGTTCTATTTGTATGTAGTTGTAGAATGAAATGAATGTCGCTAGAGTTTTGATAGCTGATGATGAGAGAAAGAAAGGTCGAGAGGGGAAGATATGAGGTGCAATAGAATCGGAGCTATACACACACCACATCTCTTCTCTGTGGCTTAGGATTACCACGGCGAGGATGATGACTGGTAATTTACATCATCCCATTTAGAATGATTCCAATCAATTCATTGATTCGTATCAAATCTACATATCTTGAAGCTTCGCTTGACCAAAAGAGGTAGTACCTAGGTAGTATAGTAGTATATGATTCACCGTTCATTCAATGGAGCAATCTGCCCCGCCCATACCTGCCCCGCCCATACCTGTCCACGGGTACTAGTGTTGAAGATATAGAGGACATGGATTCTACCGCATTTTACACTTTCAAGGGAGAGCAGTGGCAGTGGCCCGTGAGAGAGAGGGTGAGAGGGTGAGAGGGTGAGAGGGTGAGAGGGTGAGAGGGTGAGAGGGTGAGAGGGTGAGGGTGAGAGGGGTGATGAGGGTGAGAGGGAGGAGGTGAGAAGATGTGTGGTGAGAAGGTGAGAGGAGTGGAGGGAGGGTGAGAGGGTGAGAGTGAGAGGGTGGAGGTGAGTGGGTGAGGAGTGGTGTGGGTGTGTAGCTGGTGGGTGTTGAGTGGTGTGTGAAGAGTGGCAGTTGGTGAAATGTGATGAGCTATGAGAAGCTCCCCTTTTTACTGTACCGTTACTACCGTATCGTACAGTACTATAAAATCATATCCCTACCTACCGACTGCTAGCTAGATCGGGTTATAGTGAGTTGGTAGTGTTTGTAGTTGTTTGTTGTTGGTATTAGGGTTTATATTTATAGTATATCGGTCACTCATAATATATAATATTGTTAATATGCACATATATATATATATATATATATATATTATTTAATTGTTTTAAATTTATCTAGTCTATTTTAGGATAAGGGATTTTAGATATTTTAAGTAAAGATTAAAGATATTATATTAAAAATTTTTTAAAAAAGAAAAGAATTAATTAAATAATTGAGAAAAGTTTTTTTATATTTATTTAAATATTATTTAAAAGGTTTAATATACTATTCAATATTATTTTCAAAAAATTTATTTATATTCTTATTAATAATATTATTATAATTAAATTAATTAAGATAATATTATTGACTTAAGTAATTAATTTTTAATTATTATATATATATTCAAACTAATTAACTATATCTATTTTAATATATATTAAGCAAAATTATTTAATTCAATTAGTTAAATTGATATAATTTATTAAAAATCTTTAATAAAAATAAATTCTTATCTTAAAAATCCCTTAAATTTTATTCTACTTTTTTTCATTTTGATAACTTATTAAATAAAAAAAATAAAAATAAAGATAATCGTAGATATCGTATATAATATGCTTAGCATAATATTTTTATATCGCTTAGAAAGCGTTATAATATAAAAATATATATTCGTTAGCCAAAATATATAAATTATACAACCCTAGTTGGTAAGGTCAGTCATTTGAACTCCCGAGGTCATTCGAAGTTCAACCTCATCTTGCTCTGATCTCTCGTGCCATGATAACCGCTATTCAAGGGGGCAACAAGTATCACATCCAATCATCCCCCACATTGCATAACATTACCTGGCAATAATAGCCAGAGTATCATTTCTACGGAGTACTATTCATAGACAACCTTGGAAGTGTTAAGTGTCCAGTTCCTTCTTCCAATAAAATGGTTACACAGCTTGCGTGGCTTGGAGAGAATGTAATGGAATCTCGAAACAAGCTCATTTATTTGCTTCATCCATGGATTGATCAATCATCTCGACGAGCTGCTAGGGACTAGGTTGTGAGGAAAGGCGGTTCAATCATTCAATGAATGGTATGTACGGAGTAAGTTTTACGGAGTACATGTAAGACTTACAGTACAATACAGCATGAATATGTTTCCGATCTACGTGTATACAGCAGGATGAGTATCATAAGAGTTGTGGGAATGAATGATATCATTATGATCATATATGGTGTTACTCTTTGCATTCATTTACTCATAATTGACTTTTTATATCTTCTTTGCCCAGTCTGAGATTTCGAACAATAGGTCAGAAGGTCAGTAGGGCAATTAGTCAATTAGTCCATGGTTCAATGGTTCAATGGTTCAAATAGTTCAATAGCTCAATAGCTCAATAGCTCAATAGCTCAATAGCTCAATAGCTCAATAGCTCAATAGCTCAATAGCTCAATAGCTCAATAGCTCAATAGCTCAATAGCTCAAACAGCTAACACATATCCGCTGCTTAACGACCTTCCTCTGCAAAGCCAGTCCGTACCCTTCTCGTGGAATCTAGAATAATACGGAGTACAGTAACAAAACGTCCCCATCACATCCATCAACAAGGGTCAAGCTAACCCGTTGCATTGTACAACACAGCTATTGAGGGGCAAGGCAAGACAAGTCAGGGACACAAGCATAACAAAATGTACCCAAGCTCTCAGACGACCCCCCTTTTTCCTCACCATGACTCCATGAGCACCAACATCAACATCAACATCATCATTATTGGTTTGTTGGTTTATTGTTATTGTTGTTGTTGTTGTTGTTATTTTTATTTTTATCTCTATCTATTACTTCCCCTGAAACTATCATGACATCAAATCGTATTCATTACGACACATGGAGTAACAATATATATACATAGTACAGGGAAATATGCAGGAGCATCCCTTCACCGGTATCTGTCTATTCATCTATTTGTCAATTCTACATTTCGAAACAACCTCTTCTCAGTATAGTATGATCTCTTCTCCCCATGAATGAATTCAAATAAGAAACCAGATCTTCAGGGTCAATCAAATCAGTCCATGACACGGAAGCTCTGTAACCCACCTACTGTACTGATGATGATGATGATGATGATGATGATGATGATGATGACGATGATGATAATGATAGAACCATAAAACATACACACAGTACACCTTCTTATTACTGGATAAATTGAGAGTCGGTTGACCGTTAGACCACCGTGGCTTTACATTGACTGTACTGTACTTTGCTTCATTAGTAAAGCATCGTCTATCGTACGGATCCGTACCGTCTCCATTCATGTTGCCATCAAGGTTGTCGCTTCGCTACCTGCTTCACGCTTCGCTTCACCCCTCCATGCATGCATCGGATAAGTGGATGAGGGGTTCAAATAAAACAGGACTGTTGTGCCACAGTGCAACTGTACGGTATAGTACTGTACCAGTGTACCTACTCTGGAGTCTGGACAGGACAGAGTATGCTGTAAGGATATCTAATCCTTGTATAGCTGGGTCTTGCAACCTTAATGTGTACAGAGTAAACACGTTATTCGGCATTTCCCTAGGATTCCCTAGATATCATTCCAACTTCCATAATACTTATTTTCATCATCCCGCCCCCTTTGAAACATACCCTGCATCCGCAATACAGAGGACAGTACAGTATCCAGTTGAATCCATTCACAAGCAGGCAGTGCATACTGTACATATGAACGACCGTTGTACTGACTGACTGTACAGAGTACTGTACGGAGGACAAGTATCACACATGGCATTGCAAGATCGCGCAACGTTAGACTACAGTCAGTACGAGACTACTACTCTGTACTCTGTACAGTAAACTGTGTCAATAACCACGTTGGATCCTTGGGTCCTTGGAACCTTGGAAAATCCACATAACCATACAATAAAAGCAGATGAAGCAATCAAAAACGCACAGAGTAAAGCCAAGAGACGCGGAATATTAAAAATTCAAATCGAAGAAAGCTGGAACCTTCAACAAGCTTCCATAACTCTCCAGTTCTCCATTACTTCGGTACTTTCCACTGTGTATGTGAGTACGTACCACCTGGGCACCTCTTATCATCCTTAATCCATGGATCACATTCATTCATTCATTCATTCATTCATGTTCATCAAGGGTTCAGCTGAACAAGCAACTCTTGGCATCGTGGCAGATGCTTGTTTTTTATGTAAAGGAGTCTTGGCTCTTTTCGTCATTTCCATAACTTTTCATCTATTTTATGCAATTTCATTACGTAATCGTTATTCCTCGCATAAATGGTACTTGTAACCTTGGAAGGGTGGTAACGTAACCTTAAACTGTGGTATGAGAAAATGAATCAGCCTTGTGAGAAAGGCTGATGATTTTATTGAGGAACAAGAAGAAGAAGAAGACAAGATATAATGACAACACCACGTCTGCCAACGGTAGATGATTTATATCAAAGAATCTATTATGTGATATTCTACCTTCGAAAGATGGAAAGAATATTAATATCTTGATATTGCTTCATGGGCTGGGGGATACGAAGGAGGGATTTACGCAGCTTGGTGAGTCTTCACACTCAATCGATCAATCAATACATTTCCTTCTTCCTTCTCTTGACCTTCATGACTTGGATACTTTTCTATCTGCCCTATTTCAATTTAATACGTGTCAAACTTCCACATTCATTGCAGCATACTCTTAATTACAAGTCTCTCTAAACTAACAATCCCTAGCAAAAAAACCTCTCCCTCCCCCAAACCGCTTCCCTAATCCCTCAAGCACCAACCCCAATTCCCGCCCTGATAACCGGCTCTGACACTCCCTCCTTCCACTGGGCACGCGATCTCGAATTCAATTCTACAACCGGCGAATTGGACCTTGATGCCGATCTCACACCTTCCATTACCCTCTTGACATCTATCATCGAGGTGCTCACCACAAAATGCAACTACCCACCACGAAATGTATTCCTCTTCGGGTTTGGTCAAGGGGGCATGCTAGCTCTGTCTACACTTGCTCAGGCATCATCTTTGCATGAGGAATTAGGAGGAGCAATTTCAATCGGTGGACGACTTCCTACTTCTTTCACACGCGAATCTAGGCCTAATGGTGGAGGGAAAGTCAGAACGCCAGTACTGGTCGCGGGTGGGAATAGGAAAACGGAAGTTACGAGGACCGCTTTGGATAAGATTAAGAGTTATTTTTCTGACGTTGAATATGTAAAATGGGAGAGAGAGGGAGATGGGATGATGAGGGGTAGGGAGGAAGTTTTACCGCTGATGAGGTTTTGGGGGAGGAGGTTGAGGATGGGCGTTCCTGAGGGGATGAGGGAGGTTTGAGGAGCTGGAATTATGTATATGGGATATAGGGTGGGGGCGTTATTCTATGAATGGTATACCAAAAGCATGGATGAATTGGACAGTCGAATGAACATGAGGGTTTCTATTCTATGATCTTCGAATTTTATTGTTCCCGTTAATCTGCGTCTTTATTTGATTTTAACAACAACTCGCAGATAGTTCTGCACTTATATCCTATCACATACTTGAACCACTTCACTATCCAGGCCAATATCCTGATATTCACCTCCTTTCCCCTTCGTCTCATCACCAATAAGCGAAAAATATACATCCCATGAGCATAAGTATCCAAGCACCGAACCCCAAAAGCCCCAAACCTTCAAATAGTACAAAGTTATCCAAATCACATCTGCGAAAATTTACAGGAGTTCGTTCCATCTAGAAATTTGCTCATTTACCAGAGCCGGCGTTGGATTATGATGGCAGGTAATATCCAAGTGTTTATAGTCGCCACTCATTGGTATCCCATCAGTCTTATTTTGCGTCGATATTTTTGTTGTTATAATTTATGAGTTCTTACTGTCGTCTTTTCCGATAGTGTTGCTGAATTGTTTTTAATCGTTCCCGTTGTTATTAGAATCGGAGAGGGTCGGATGTCGAAAGTACATATTTGTTCGACTGTGCTCTTACCTGGTTATAGTTATCGTGTAAGTAAGAACACATTTTCACCAAAATCCCCCTGCTGTGGAAGTTGTTTGGATGAATGGGATTTAGATATCTACTACTACCTATTCTTGCCCTCATCTTTATGCACGCCACTGCGTGGGATATCGTGGAGATGTGATGCACTTATTACTAGAATTATGCGAAGATTTCATGTGAGCGGATGAAGTGAAGGAGCAGCGAGGGGTTGTGGCTGAATACTAGATAGAGTATATAGTTTGCTATTGTTTGATCTGAGAAGGGTGAGAAAGTCTAAGCAGGCCCTACTTTTTAATAGGAGAGGTTGAGAGGTTCGAGAAGGTCTGGGTTTTGATAAGAGAGTTAAAGGTTTGATAAAGAGGTTTTCAATTCAACTGGTGTATGCCCAGGTGTTTGCTATAATTTCCGAGTGCTTCCTTACATGGTTTTAGTATATGTTGATAATCAGCGTTTCATCACTGTCATTCGGATTCCCGGCTTTCATTTTCAGATGATATTTTGTGAAGTATGTTGTCATTATCATAGCCTTATAATCTGATCATTATCCGCTTTCCATCCCTTTTCTTTTTCCCTCCAAAACCTATTTTTGATCTTATATCGACAGTCACAGGAACTATAATGTTGTGATCCCCATATCTGTTTTGCTTTTTGGCCCTGATTATCCAAACTCTTGTTATTACCAACAACATTAAGTTCTGTGGATCACAAGTGTATCTGCTGGTGAACTTCTCAGGATGACTTATAAGTTTCAGGGTGGAGAGTTTCGGGCCTCTTTCCACTCCTCGTTTCTTCATGATTTGATTTGGAGGTGTAAATCCATGAGATTGAATTTCTAGGTGAATGCCATGAGATCAAAAGTATTCGAGAAATATAGCTGAGTAAACGTATTCTAGATGCTACATCCTAGATCTAAGCCCCAGAATACATAAGTGGGTGTTCTCACGAGTTAGTAGAATATGCATACCAAAGTAATCGTTGATCAGTTTAACAGAATTCGTCAAAGGTAATTCCATCACGTTGAGAAAGTTCTCAGGCTTCGACATGTAGTCTGATGTTCACCCTAACGTTCGTATGATCTCGTCTCATATCCGTTGTTATCAAATTTTTGTACGATCATTGTTATTTTAACTTCGTCTTATATCATCTCAACATTCGAAATCTCCTAATTAACTAATTCATTGCCCTTGAATTTCATTGTACACTTGATTGCAATGGCATCGGTCCACGATCAAGTTTCCATTTGCAATAACCGCTCGTGGTAACAGGTTGATTATCGCTGATGTATTGCATTGTGTAGTCGTGCGGGAGTGGAGCCTAATTTCTCTTCAACAGCTGGAAAGTTGGTGAATGGTTCAGAGCTATAGTGAATAACAAATGGCCTGAATCAACGTCTCGTGAATGGAAAATGTAGAAAGTAAATTAATCAAGAGAGATGGAATGAGTGAATGAACTAAGCGAGATGTTGAGGTAATTATATTCATCTATGATCATATAGCTTCCAGGAAACGGAAATGGAAATGGACAGAATCATCTTTGAACAAACCCACATTGCGTGGTAGCAATCTTAGAATTCGCGCGGTACAAGCTTGGGAGAAGATAATAGAGGATATTGACTTTGAATTCCGAGGTTGCAGAGGCTATTCCCAATGTTCAACCTTCGTCCTATCGGGTCCTGTAATCATCCTATACATAGACTTGTCGCCGCCTTGCTTGACGGTATAGTAAGATCCTAGTTTTTATCATAGTTGTCGTAACTCCTAGCGTCTTACTTTGCTCGGAGATGCCAGAAGAGGGGATACGAGGAATCACATTCTCAATACTGGGCTATATAGTTAGCACCGGTTACACATCCTGCGGGAGATGATTATCGAGTTAAAGATTGCAAAGACAAGAAACTCCATGACTCCTGACGACTGGACATGAAGCTGACCGATATCGGGATCATGTTATGGGTAAACGGCATCACAATTAGAGTGTCAGAGCTGATTTTGTGTCATCTGAAATTTTCGTGTATCTTTGTGATTAGTTGTCATCATTTTATGAGCATCATCGCCGTTCTTATATCATTCGATTATATATTCATATTTTTGGGTAGTTCTCCTTGTCGATCGTTCATTACTTATTGTCATTCTTCCAGTCAATATCATTCTATACTAGCTTTCCAAACATCAAATTAGATTACCACGCACTTCGATCACCCTCCGCCTAATTACTTCTCATAATTATCAGTGGGAATCAACAAAGAATTTACTCCCAGGTTATTGGATTTTGAATTTTATTGAAAGACGAAATTGGTGCTTATATGAACAGACTTGAATCTGGGCTAGGTAATTCACAGCATGATTATGAAGCTATGGCTAATAACTGATGCCGAGGTTGAGGATAAGTATCAAATGAAAGTGAATGAGAAAATTGATATAGGATTCTCGAAGCATGAGAATTGGTAGTCCAAGGAAAATGATGAAATGTGATACATGTTGAGATTTTGAATATCTGGAAATCAATAAAGGTAGAGCAGCAGGGCTGCTATCTGCAAGTATGACTTTCTCTCCGTTTTAAAGAAGCTCTTATGAAGAAGAATATACTTTTAGCGTCAAGTTCGTATTCCACAGTTGGTGTTGCCTTTCCGTCGAGCCTTTGCTTCCAAATTTTTCATCGCCATTCTTGCATCGGGAATTCTGTTGTCTTATTGGTTACCTGTCTCACCTGGTACTGACGGTAGTTGGTTGGAAGGTGGGTATTAAGGGAACAGTGTTCATTCTATCTTCAAGCTGCTGCATGAGGATGAAAATAGAATATCCAAACAAATAGCTGTAAGCAAGTTGCTCCATGCGTCTACACGGAGCTCGTAACCTGTCAAATGTAGAAGTCTGTATTATCATGTGTATAAATAATGGTTTATAGTGACATGAACTGTAGAAGTGGAGGTGGCTAGCTTCGAAGCTAATACTAACGTTACCCATATGTCCAACAACTATTATCCATGGATGTCCTAACTTTCGAATATCTTTTCGGCTTTTAATGCAATTATTCTCGTCCTAGTGTCTATCCGGTGTTTATAGTTGCTACATATCCTGAGCCTGAGTTTTTGCTTCATCTTGTGGTCGACAGCTCTGTTGTTGAAACATTAGTTTTCTGATGGTCGATGGGCACTGTACACGCTTCTAGAGACTTCTATCGTTAGGTTAATATGTATGAAGTCTTCGTGAATGGGGTACGGGTGCGAGTGCAGGTACAAGGATGTATAAAGGAGAAACTGAAGAACACATAATCATCAAATTTCGATGCTCGGGTGCAAAACTTATCAGAATGCCGTTACAGCGCCATTCGATGCGCGGTGCGGTTTAGAGCTTAGTAGATTCCATGATGCAAGCCCATTACTATTCAGTGGCTTGAGAAGCAATTTTATGGATCAGAGTTAAGAACTCGACAGTTTCTGAATTTAATAATGCCTGATTCTGTTTCAACTTCCGAGTCCGTCAATAGTTTGGTCGTTGTCGTTGAATACTAGTTTTTTTATCTTTTCATCCTATTTATGATGCCGAAGACCATTATTATACTTCGATGTTCGATCATCGTTGGTGAGTTTTTCAGCCCAAGGAATAGTCACATCGGATAATAGTGTCAGAGAATAAAAGGTCCCTTATTCCCAATTATCTCCATGTCTTTTAGAGTGTTATGCAGTTCAAAATGGAACTTCAAGGGGATTATAAACACTTCTACTTTCTTATAACCTCTCAAAATGTTATTACTATCGAGTCCATCTTTTTCACAATAAATAGAAAGAAAGATTAAGCTAATATATCAGAGTCAAAAGCATAATTAGATATAATGGACAACAAGATTTCAATATTGAGCTATAGAGATTCTGTGAAGATTTGCGTGGCAAGATATATAAGGAAGCATGAAAGTTTCAATTGATCAACTACGACATGATAGTTGGTAGCTAATTGATTTTTGTGCTAGGATCGAACTCTTTGAGAGTGTTTGCGCAAGTTTGAAAGATTACTTTTTCAACAATTTCTGATTCTGGGGACCACTGGTAAACATCGGGTGGTTTTAAATTGAGATATATTATCATTTATCATCTCTCGTTCGATGCCAAAATTCCCGCAGTCGTTTTCCAAACAATTCCTATCATTTTATTTGACTTTCATTCATCTTCCCAGCACGCAATGGGTCCAAAGTCACAGAAATTCCAATTGGATATGAGACTCGTGATTATCTCTTGGCTTATTGCTTGGTCTTTCATTAATGGTATTCTAATTTAAGTAGAGCGGCTCACTCATCAACGACAACAGCATAAAATATCTTTCATTTATCTATCCATTCATACTCCGGTAACTTGTGATCAGAACCCCCTTGATCGTTCGAAAGAAGTCTATGAATCTTTGTCTTACTAATAGTCCAGATTATCGAATCTCTTATCCACATGGCCCATCTAGTTTGCGGCATTGCAAGTTGTGGAAAGCCTGGCGGAAGACTCTCCATTTTCTTATAAATAGGTCGAAATACCTCCTCATATCTTTTCAAAGCCTTTGGAATATCTTCGGTGTTCTGTATCTTTGATAACTCTCCGGCTAGAATATAAGCACTTTCGATCGCCAAGGTAGTTCCAACACCAAAAGTTGCCATGGCAGCATCTCCAATAACAACAGCACGTCCATTCGTCCATTTTGGTAGTTTAACTTGTGCTGCTTTGGCCATGTAAAAATCCTTCGATTGGTCCAACCCATCCAATATCTGTTTGGCTTCCCAACCACAATTCTCAAAGTATGAACGTAGCATACGTTTTGTCGCTTCGGTTCCTTCTACCATCGCTTTCTCCACTATTGGATCACGTATCCCATGTTTTGGCATTGTGATACACAGGTATACACCTTTTGTGGAGGGGTTTCGGTGTGGTCGTGTCATCATACATAGACCTTTCGGTGCACTGAAAATCTCCCAAAAATTCGAATCATTCGGTTGACTTGGGATACTGAAGAATGCGATATATTGCCCAATGAAATTGTAACTGTCCTTGAGAGTTTTATCGTCCAAAATTTTGGACCGAATATTTGAAGTAGATCCATCGGCACCAACAACGAGATCAAAAGTGTCTTTTGAGCCACCATTAAAAGTCACATTAACACCTGTCTCTGTCTGCTCAAGTGTGTTGACAGAATCACCATACATATATTGAATATCATCAAACTTTTCAGTTGCTTCCAAGAAAAGTTCGGACAAGTCCGCCCTCAAAATTTCATAATCTGACGTAAAAGTATCGCCAACGGGAAATGTCGCGAATGGCTTTCCCAAAGAATCCAACATCACGGTACCCTTTTCAGTCGTATTTCGGGCACGAATAGCCTCTTCTAACTTCATTTTCTTCGCAATTTCAACAGCCGAGCCATGAATATCGATGGCTTGGCCAGTGGCTCTGGGAACTGGCGATCTCTCAATAATTCTGATTGATGTATTGAGACGAGATCTAGAAAGCCAGTATGCAAGACATGGCCCAGCAATGCCAGCGCCTGAGATGAGGACTTTCAATCTGGGTACAGTCGTAGGCAACATCTTCCTGGCCTGCTTTCCAAGTGATTCAGCTATATCTAATTAATTTTGCGAATTTTCAATAGTGGAGGGTGATGACAAAATCTCATTTAGGCAGTCGCGAAGAGAATATAAACAGCCTCCAGTACCACGTCATACATGACACTGTATGTTGATTTGAAATGAACTGATTTGTTATCATCTCGATACTATCAAAGCTTTCTTTTTCTGCTTCCGAAATGCACCTTTTCACGTAAACGCCCGCTATCCCCTTTGCAATAGTTGTGGCTGGAACAGGGCCTCGGTTATCGGGTATTTGGGTGTTTTTATCACCCGACTAGCGAAACTAGGGGTCGCCGGGTCGGGGGCTTGAGAGTGTCACGACACGATTTGACCCTATCTCAACATCATAATGCTACTTTGGGTCAATCGAAAAAGCGAAGAAACTTATCACATATATAAGAAACAGAATTGATGATTTAATCCCCGTATTTCGTGTATTCTGTCCCAGTGGTGTCCAAAATGTGGGAATGATGAGCAATTTAAATAATGCGAACGTATTACACATCGGAGAATTCCAATTCTAAATTGTTTTTACATCATGGTTCAAGTAAGATATTCTCTTCTTCATATTGGAACTAATACGTTCACTGAGTGTGCTTCCAAGTTTTCAATTGGCTATCAATTATAGATTCCACTCCCTAATTGCCTATGAATGAGTAGCCCCTGTCACCAAGTCTTCTTCACAATGAGTTCCCAGCACGCCATCATTCTCCATACTTCGTCTTCCCCTTCTTCTATTCTGTCGGTATGGAATCCAACTTTGGTCTAGTGCTTAATCTCCGCCATTTCTGCCCGTCCCAATGTCCCAAGTATTCACCATCACCACTGTATACAGTTGCGTCAAGAACAGCTCCAAAACAGCCTTTAGGACACCACTTCTCTGGAATACATTTGGTTCCACAGGCACCACAATTCCAATAATCCCGACGATCCCAAGTGGATGGTTCAGTTTGCATGAATATCGGGCCTGGATCCTGTGCGTATGGTTTTGTTGACGCAAAGGAATATTTCTTCAAAAGCCAGCGCCGAAAGCGCGATATTGCACTTGGATCGAGATTTGGTGGGGACATCGTATATACTGGTTGAAATGCTCTAGGATTTTCTGTCGCTGTGTCAAATAGGAGAGAGGACTTCTGTCAGGATTAGCATTTCTATCGTACCAGTTTAAGGATACATACTGTTACTAAGTTTTGAAAAATATTATGTACTTAAGTCTTTCCATTTGAGATACACCAGAAAGAATTGAAACAGGTAGGACCATGAAGAGGAATATTTATGAAACTCGATTTCCAAATTTGGTATGTAGGTGTTAGCTATTGCCTATTCACTTTAACATTCACTTCGGAGGCTTTTGATTTTCATTCTCAGCTGCGACTCTCCATCTCCGTGCATATTTAAACCCCCAGCAGAAGCCTCAATATACAGCCAAGCAACTAATTGAAGTCCTACCTCAGATCAAGGGGGTGAGGTTCCGCTACTTTTTGATATTCAATCCAATACAGGTATAAGCCATCTGACTTGGCTAATATCCTGAAGTTGAAGTAAAATTCACTTTGAATAAAGAAAGAGGCAAGGTCGATCGATTTATTGACGACGATATACGTACTTTCAAAATTCAGACTCAATGAGACGAGAGATGATTATTGTCTAGTGTTTGAAATTCTATCTGAAATCATTAACTAATTGTTAATCACGAATGTACTACTCCAAATTACATCTTTTCTGCTTCTGCAAAAGCCGTTTTATAAAACTAATAGACGCTCATCTCTTTGGTATCCACTCTAAAGCTTGATAATTCCAAAACGAGAATATTTCGATCTCTTTTATATCTTCAAATGTAAGAGTTGAAACAAAGCTTCATTTAATGTTTACACGATTCCACATTTGAATATGCAACAGATGTGCAATCAAGTACTATTCACTGTAGTACACAGCTTAGTTTCTCATTTCAGTATCCTGATTGGAGTATCAAGTCTCTAGATCATTACCAAAGATATCATACATCTATAAATATTCAAATAAGATGCTTTGACCAGAACTAAAACCCTTCAAAATAACCTTACAATCGTATATTTTCAACGAAGCAAAGATATTGATTTGCACTGAAGAAGACAAGCGGACTATGAAGATGTAAGTTGATATTCGAGTGTAATTAGTAATTACAAATTTGTGATTGACAGCGAAAACAATATTACACCGAGCGTTGCGACGGCGTGTGACAAATCACTAAATAAACGATAGCACTTTCATAGACTGCGAAAGACAGCAGATGAGTATTCAGAAGTAAAATTCAACATTTTCAGTCCCTGCTCCTCAGTTCGCAGAATAGCTTCGCTAGACTTCAAATGCAGTCAGCCCACATTTTCAAGCACCTGTCGTCAGATCGTGTCTCAAATGTACAAAGTTAAGAATTCACAAAGCAGAATCTACAAGCTCTCATATAGCCTTGGAAGTTGCAGCTAGCCCTAGAGTACCACTTTTCTGGCAAGATGCCATATATTCGTAGAATCCTCCCTAAATCTTATTATAGCGTATATATTTTACGTATATAAGTAGTAGGAGCTTTAAAGCGTTCACATTGAAAGATTCTTCGGAATACTATATTAGCTTTCAAAATAGCTTCAAATACTAGTATACTAATATACCATTCTCAATCCCACTTCGACTCTTCAACTTCACTTCGACTCTTTCAACTTCACTTCGACTCTTCAACTTTACTTCGACTCTTCAACTTCAACTCTTTAACTTTATTTTAACATCATCAACTATTAATACCATCAATACCATCAATACCATCAATACCATTAATAGTAAGTTATTCCATTCGTTGAAGAATTGCTTTTTCTACCTCGCTTCCACTCCCCTATTTCGAAAATACCCTCCCCCCTCAATAACGTATTAACCACTTTAGATTCTGAATAGCTTCAATACTACCAATAACATCAACAACAACAACGATAATACTATAGATTGTAATATGCTCGAAATATACCCAAATAAAGGTAATACGCTTAAATAAGGCCGAAATCCTATAGTATGCTTAAATAAGCTTAGCTTAATATATTAAGATTAACAGACTAAAGCTTCAAAATAGGATGTGGATTATTAGTGTTAACTTCCTGTTTCCTATGCCATATGCTCAGAGATCCATGGATTCCCAAATGTTGTATATGTCAAAAAACCATTTTGAATATGGAATTATGCCATAAACCGGATATGGCATATGGCCATATTTGTGGTACTCTAGGGTAGTACGGTTTAGATAAGCGAGTGAATACACTCAACTTTGTATAGGCTTGCCGCTTTCTCGGATTAAACAAGTCTATTTGCTGAGGTGATTGTAGATTGAAAGTGAACTGGTGGATATCACTATGGATAATGTATATAAAAGTCTGCCCAACCATAGACATCTTCAATTTACACAATTCTTACCCCGGTTTCAAAAATAGACATAGATGTAAAGCTTTCAGTATGGCAAACATACCCGAGAAAAGCATCAACTTAATCAACTCAGATAAAGCCACGTAGGGCAAGCTTTGATAACCAGCGTTGATGAGGTCAAGTCCAATCCTTAATCAACTGTATCTACAACGAGGCAATACTCGAAGAGTAATATTTTAGTTGGTATATTCAAGCCCGGGTTCATATAAAGTCTACCCAGAAATATCGTCTCCCAAGCCAATTAAAAACAGCAGTATCAAACTATACTTCATGACGATAATGAGAATAGAAATATGCAAGCGATAGTGAATGCTCTCTTCACAATACCAGTAAAATCTTAATACCGATACCCCAACGAGAAGGTACTACTTTTATAGCAATATTCTATAATTACATAGAACCCACTAACTCCTAATATAACATACGTGTAATGGTAGAAGCTTTCTAGTGTTCATATCGAAAGATCCTTAGAATATCGTATTAATTTCAAAATACTACATTAGCTTTTAAAAATTAAAATACTACTTTAACTCTTTATCTCACTTCATTATAAGATTATCAACTTTGATTCAATAACAACAATAAATGCTATTTAATTATCATCAATAGCTATTCTAAATTATTTTATTCTATTAAAATAACTTCTTTTATCATTCGTTAAAGTAAGTTACTTTTTTTTTTACCTCGCTTTTCCCCCCTATTTCATCGAAAATGTCCCTCTTTTCTGTGAAACGTATTAATCGTTTAAATTATGAATAGCTTCAATACTAATGATAACCACGATATGGACAATAATACTAATTAATAAACCCGTGGTATGCTTGAATACATTGGATAATGCAAAGTCTTGTAATATGCTTGCTAAACCTAGCTCATTATACCAAGATTAATGGATTGCACTTGAAAAAATGAATTATTAGTGTTGTACTAGTTAGTGTTCCTTTCTGTTTGCATATATAAAACTACTAATTACCAAACTCTAACGAATTACTATATATATTATAGTATATTCTTGTAGTTTATATGACATTCTATATGATATTAATGCCATACTTTTACTACCCTAGTGCATCAAGTCCATGTATTCAATATCAGGCTGTCCATCAAGCAAGCCTGAGCCACGAATAGGTGAACATCTGCCTATAGAATTACGAAAGTGATTCTTCTATAAAGCTTAAAATGTAAAAATGGAAGCGAAAAATGGAAGCTCAAAGCATTTATAATCAAGTTGGAAGTTCATGTGAAGCCTGCTAATTAGCCCCTGAAATGGTATGCGGTATGTTTCAAATACCCCTCGTTCAAATGATACTACTCTGTAGTTCATTTCATACCATATATTTCAATAATTAATTAGTCTTAGATTGAATACCACTGGTATTGTTGAGGTTTATATAAGATATTCTATATTACTAGCAATATAGAATAATGAAGATGAAGCTATATATCATCAATAACCCAAATAATTAGAGCTACAAAGTTAGCGAGCTACTTGTAGCTAATTAGCGATTCGCCTTACTACTGCTTCGTTCCCCAAGCAATTTTTACCTTATCATTGCATCAAGCAGTATTTATATAGCAACTTATCCGCAATAACATAACTCTACACCCAAATATTTTTCCGCACTATTCCCATACTTCCACGGAATAAAAAGTCTCCATCATCAATCAATACCACATAAATAGATAATAAAGGTTATCAATCTACTTCATTCCTCGTCATCAACTTTACCCCTCGACAATCAGCGATTAGCCACCTCGCATCCCACTATTTCCTTCCAGGCTAATAATCAATACACACCACGCTTTACATTAGCACAGTATCCCATACCCCCTAATTTGCCGAAATCCCTCGCAAGTTTCCGCTTAGCTTAGCATCATCACCTTAATCATTCTATTCTAATCAATTGGTAAGTATTTCTAAATCATACTTATAGAATTGTAACAGCCACTATTAATTCCTATTATTCTCTCTCTCCTTCTTTCTTTCTTTCTTTCTTTCTTTCTTTCTTTCTTTCTTTCTCTCTCTACTTGGCTCGCCGTTAAGGTCAAGGATTAATCAATTACCCCACGATAACAACCCCCTAATTATAAATCCCACAATACAAACTTTACCTTTACACTATATTACCTCCCCGTCCCCAAATTCCTCCACTTAATAATCATACAACCATACATAATTATCACATACCACATACCACCCACATATTCAATATCCTCACCTAATATAACAAATACAAAAAACTCATAGATATCTATTATCAACCTTGGAACCCTTAACTCTTCCTACTCAGCTCAGCTCAGCTCAGCTCAGCTCCAAAATCAAAATAAAATCAGAAGAACCCAACGAACTTGACGAACTTAACGAACCTCATAACCGGTCGGAAATACAATGAAAGACCACTTTGGATAGATATATCATCGCGCCCAGAAAAAACAAAGATGAGTATAAAGACAAAGATAATAATACCTAGGTAATGGGAGTTGATAAAAGTAGATCACCGGATGAATTCATAACACTAGATTTCGTATGCTGACTAGACTGCACTGCGGCAGTCTATGATGAGAATTAATTATAGAAAAATATCGCCCATCTTCCCGTCTAATCCTCACATAAATACACGAATCCCCTTTCCTACATTCAACCAGAATCAAAACCTTATCCCTATCCCGACAAAAAAATCCTCTCGAATTTCTCCCCAATCTTTAATTGAAACAAATAATCTCATTACAAAATAGCTACGATATCGAAGAAATTCAGTCATCACCGAGCGTAAGCATCAAATGTGCCATGTGCAAAGAACAAAAGATTGATATCGAGAAATCATATACAGACGAAGCAAAGCTATTATACAATTCCAACACGTTAATCAATACAAACAAGAGGCTATGATGCCATGGATGGATAGGAGTAATGCAAGCAACCAGCCATCAATAGCCAACCCAAGTTCTTGAACCCCTACCTCTCAAACCCCGCCAAGATCCTTCCAAACATCTCGCACAATCTCCAACACCTCATTCCCCTCAGGCCCCTTCCAGCTCTTCTGATACCCTCCACCACCTCATCCCTCTCCCCTTCCTACCAATCCCGTACGCAACTCTTTGTAAACCCAGCAGACCAAGCCTCCTGTAAAAAGACATACTGCTATCTCGTAACTCGCTTCTTCTGGTCGACTGCTATACATTCCCATGGTACCTAGTACCCCATCCCCACCTCTACTATCTCTCATTCGAATGCATTGTTCGGATAGCGCAAGCATTTCATACACATTTTTCATTGTATTACCAGCGATGTCGCTATTAGCCCAAAATCGTAAATTGACGGCGGCAAAATCGCAATCCTGTCGATTGGAAGATCGACCGGCCATCAAGTGAACATCACTAAGACTAACATCCAAGCTGACATAACCCAATGAGCAGAGAAGTTTCCCGGCTACGGATTGTTCTTCGGAACTAGCACCATAACATTCGGTCCAAGAATCCAAAGCATCGATTAACCACTTTCTCCTGCTCAGCAACCCTGCGCCAATGTCTAGTGCATGATTTCCCATTGTTCCCATGAGTCCAGTAGGATTCAACATAGAAACTGACGTACGCCAGTCAAATATAAGAGTGTGTATCGCATAAAGAAGGAGGCTCTTGCCAAATATGGTGGTAGGGATAAACAGGTGGCGGAGGTTTAGTCCATTTATGGAGAAGGACACCATTCAAAGCGTGAAGATAATACGTCGCCGGTGGTATATCAGCTGGACCGAGAAGCATTTTCCAAGCCTGTGGTGATGGTGCCTCCCAATGTTGTTCCGGGCATGGAAAGACACAATTTGTGGTTTCAGCCCTGCTGATATATGATTGAACGTTGAATAAAGTAGCATACTGGCAGTCGAGGATCTACTGAAAGGTTAGTCATGAGAAACCATCGAAGTTTGAGCAAGCATACATATATCGATAATCCAAGCCTCTTTCTCTTCTCAGTTTCTATCCATGAAAACCATTCTATTTCCTGTGGCGAATTCCTGGGGCAGGGCATTTGGATCAAGCTGTACTCTAGAAATTGGTCTACAATCCAGCAAACGAGCTCTTCGGCCAGCCGTGATCAGAATGCCTCGAACCCCTTCCGCAAATTCAAACATTTTTTTTACTACCACCCCAAGCTCCCGCGAGTAGAAGGTTAAATAAAGTGAAAATGTTGTCCATGACTCGTAGCTAGAGAGTATTAGCGATTATCATTGACCTGGGAAAATGGGACTGACATGTTTCTCTTCAATCTCATGCAACCTCATACTAGCCACTCTTCCACGATTATGAAAAAGTCGTAAAAATCGACCACGATCCGCAGATGAATAACATGATCCGAGAAACATCATTGACAAGATCAAAAGAGGAGAGCTGGCGAAAATATCAAACGTTGGAATATGAGTGATGGGAAATCGTGGATGGATATGTCGAAAATAAAGCCGTAGAAAATAATCCAACACTTCCGACGGCGGAAATGTAGAAATGTTAATTTCCACATATACCGTATCACCCGATTGGGACGGAAGTTCGATTTGTAGCATGCTTAGTAAAGTCGATCGTAGGATATCGTTGACTCGTTGCCTTGGGCCGACCGTGAAGCTGCTCGCTCTAGCTTCGTGAGTAACTGCGTGCCATGATTCGGGACCTAACCGAGGAATGGACTTGGGACCCCATCGCGGCGGACTTTCTAGTCTACTGACTTTGTCAGGCCAATCCTCCTCGTCTCCTTCAGCATCCAGATCATTAGATTGACCGTGAGGATCAGGTTGAACGAATTGCGGGCCAGCAAAAACGAAGTCTAAATCCATATTACTCCATGAATCTTGGCTGAAGCAATCCAATGTCCACGATATATCAGCATCATATGATCCCATATAAACATTTGGAGAATCACTGTAAAGCATAAAACCATCCCATGTACTGGGATTGAAATTCTCGGGAACTTGGAGTCCCAGTATCTATAGAAGGAGGTGCCAATGCAGCGTCAACAAGACTCGAGAGACCTTGAGAATGGAGCTGAAGGTGAGCGTGAATCCGAATATAATGCCCCTTGAATCGGTGGTAAGATTTCATTAGGATTACCACGATATTGCATATCAAGTGGTAATCCATTTTGATAGTTTTGATTGATTGACATGGGTTTCTCTTCGTGATGTACTAGATTAGAGATAGGTTGAGGTTGAGAAGGAGGAGATGCAGAAGGTTGTATCATATGAGATTTGGAAGAAGCAGCACGTTTACCCGGACCATTATTTTGATTATGTATTCGACGATGTCGACTTAACAAATCACTTCTCGTAAATCTTTTCCTGCAAATGGCGCAGGCAAATTTACCCACTTCATCATCTGAAAAATTGAGTTGAGATTAATTAGCACGTGATCGAGATGAATTTCGGCAATCGCCAAATTTGATTTGATAAAAAGTTTAGTTTCGAAGGAGAAGCATGGTATGAGATGATTTGAGATGATATGAGATGATATGCATGACAATGATGGTGGTGGTGGTGATGGTGATGCTAATGGCCATGGTTGATGTTGATATAGATACAATAATAAAGTACTCACGATTTGCTTGATGTCTCGTTAAATTTTCGATTCTCGTAAAATTCTTTGGACATTGAGGACATTGAAATCGATTTCCAGTTGTAGTTGTAGTTGTCGTTGATGATGTTGATGATGGTGTTGTTGTTGCTGTTGATTTAGATGGTGGTTTAGATGGTGGTTTAGATGATGATGATGATGTTGATGATGATGATGATGGTGTTGTTGTTGCTGTTGATTTAGATGGTGGTTTAGATGATGATGATGTTGATGATGGTGGTGGTGGTGGTTGTGGATGATTCGGATTCGGATTCGGATTCCCCTTCACAGAAGTTGTTGGTGTTGCTGTTCTTGTTGTTGCTGTTGTCGTTGAAGATGTACCGGTAGAGGTTTTCGGAGTACCGAAAGTAACGGCATTAGCATTAACAGTAAGTTTACCATTAACGTTACCAATAAGATTTGAATCGTTGGTGAGTTTAGATGAAGGATCGAGATTGGCATCCATGATATCCATTGGATTCTACCAATCATATCATCTCATCTCCAATCCAATCCAATCCAATCCTGTCCTGTCTCCTCAACCCTCCGTTTCTCTCTCTATCTCTCTGGAGTCGACAGGTCGGATGGACGTCCATCTGAGCTCCCGTGGACTCGGAAAAACGTCGGGTGGACTAGTGGGGCAAAAGTCATAAATTTGCATAAATTTGCATAAGATTCATAAAAATTCATAAAAAAATTATGCAAAAATTAATTATTAATAAATTATAAATTTTTGAGATTAGATTCTAAACGTTTTCTAAACGTTTAGAAAACGTTTTAAAAACATTTAGAAAACGTTTAGAAAACGTTTACGATTTAATTTAAAGCTTTTATTAAAAAAATTAATATAATTATTTAATATAAATTTATATTAATTTTATTTTAAATTAGATTACATTAAATATTAATATATATATATATATATATATATATATAATTCTTAAAATATATAAATTATATTTAAATAATATATATATATATATATATAAATATATAATTTATCTTTTAATAAAACTATATTAATTAATATATATTTAAATTTATTATTATTAATTTATTATTTAATTAATATTTTAATATTAAATAATTAGTTTTTTAATATTAAATATAAATATATTAATATTATTATTAAAAAAAAGTTTTAAATTTTTTAATTAGATTCTAAATATTTTAAAAACGTTTTCTAAATGTTTTTCAAAACGTTTTCGAAATGTTTTCTAAACGTTTTCGAAAATGTTTTCGAAACATTTTCAAAACGTTTAGAAAACGTTTAAAATCTAATTAAGAATATTTATAATTTATGCAAAAATTTTATGAATTTGCATAAAATTATACATTTGGTTAAACGTCGGGTGGACTTGTGTAACGTTTTGCAGTTGACCTTTTTTTTTTAAGAGACGCCCCACAGGTCCATATGAGCTCAAATGGACGTCCATCCGACCTACATACCTTCTCTCTGTCCAATCCAATCCAATCTACCTCTCTCTCTCTATCTTCACGTAAAATCTCCGTATTATTAGAGTATCTGACTCTGGAATCGTATGAAATATCGTGAATATCATATCATCCTCACATAAAAGGTGGACGGTGAGGACGGGATATTAACGTTGGCGGGTCAAATTCTTATATTGCAAGATGTTTTAAGGTATAAACATGGAAGAAAAAGCAAAAGTGGACAAATAAGGAAATGGACAAATGGGATGAATGGGATGAATGTTCATATAGGGAATGTGGGGTAAGAGGATTATTAACGAGGAAGGAAGGAGCGTTCAAAGAAGAAAATAATTAATCAAGGAGTCCAAAGAATTGAAGAATTAAAGAAATAAAAGAATTAAAGACTTCCAAGGTTGAAAGAATTGAAAGAATTCATTGATTAACTAGGGAAAATGTGGAAGGTGCATTCTTCTGCACTCGTGGTTACTATGGATATCCGTAAGAGTGAGTGTTCTCCGTAAGTGTGTGTGTAATCTTAACGGTATTGGTATTAGTATTTGGTATTTGGTATTTGGTATTTGGTATTTGGTATTTGGTATTTGGTATTTGGTATTTGGTATTTGGTATTTTGGTATTTGGTATTTGGTATTTGGTATTGATTGATATTGCTACTCGAGTTTGGTATTGGTATTATCCTTCATTGGGTACATTTGGGTATCTTGGGTTAGATACGAGATGATGCGAGATATAATAATAAATATACGCTAACCTCTAACTTCTGACCTCTAACCTCCAACTGTACTTGCCTTCGTACTCATTGGGTAGTTGGCGATACTCTCTCTACCTTACTAATTAGTTGCTTAATAATCAATCACCCAGTAGGCACTGCCTTGCGACTCTAACTTCTCCCCAACTTCTCCCTTTTCCTCCCTATCACAATAATAGAGCGAAGCGAAGAAGCCTCCACGGCAATGGCCCAGCGGGGCGTCAATCAATCAATCAACTAACTACCTACCCACCTACCTAGACACCTAATAGTCATCGAAACGTTTATCAGTATCTATTTCCAGCTGTCTATCTAACCTAGTACCGAGTATTACTTGCTATAAAAAACAAGTTGACCTGAATACAGTAAACCAAACTGCCTTTTCTTTTGCCGCCAAAACATTAGGCACAAGCCAAAAGTCAAAGTCGAATCATTTCTCATTTCTCATTTCTCCATTCACATATAAGAAAAATAAAATGCTAATGCGAAACCTTCATATATGATCTCTTCAGTTCGAAAGGCCGTTTGTAAGCAGACCTCTTCTAGACTTCTTTATCATCGACTGTGGTTGTGTTAATGCCGAAACTTTATACATCACATCCTCGGCTCGGAAGACAGCAATCGTGTGATGGCTCGATTCTTCCATGATGAACTGCTCAACGTGAAACTTCATACTTATATTATATGCTTGATTGGAGAGACCATAAAAGTCAATTGATTTCTCGAATTTTCTATAGTGAACTGCTCAAAGTCGAAGACCATACATGATATCTTCAATGCTCAACACCCTCACCAATAACCTCAAGACAGACCACTCTTTATACTTTTCGCCTCCCCTTTCCCACATGCGCCGGTAAACTCTCATGACTGCGCCTTCGCCTTCCAATCTTCATGCGCCTTCTTTTGTCTCTCCCAATCCTTCTTCAACTTCTTCAATGCGCTCTTGGGAACATCTTCTCCATCTTTCGTCTTGGTTGGTATGCCATCAGAATCCCATGCAATAAATCTATCATCCTTGAACATATCAACTGGGTTAAGCTTCGCCTTTTCAAGCCTCTCTTGCTCCAACTTCTCTCTGGCAAGTTTGGCCGCTTCTTTTTGTGCCGCCCTCTCCCTTTCCTTGGCCAATTTCTCTTCTCTTTGCGCTAGGAGTTCCTCTCTTGGATGAATTTGATGAGTGAACCTTGACCGTCTGGTCGATCATCCAAATACACACCGAGATTTGTAAGATCGTTATCACGGATGCGATCGGATAATGACAAGATGTGCTTCTTGTGCTCGGAAGTTGGTGCTACTCTTCGCAACTCATCTCTGGTCTTGGCAACGGCACGAATATATGGTAAGGCAAGAGCTTCTTGATCTTTTGTGCCAGAAGATGCGAGTGAAGCGAATTCACTGTCAACATCTGTACTGAGTAACTTATCAAGTGCCTCGGAGTGTAAAGATAAGCCTTCAATCTCTTGTTTGACTTGCTCGAACACTTGGGAATAAGGTTCCACAATCTGCTCGGGTGTATGATTGCTATCCACAGAAGCACTAGCCCAACCCAGCCCATCGTATGGCGCTGTTGCATTTGCGTCGAGGCCGAATATTCCAACAATTTTGGTTACCACCGACCAATCTTCTCAAGACCCTTAATGTCAAGGTCAGACTTGTGGGAGCCGATGTGGACATTTGATTCCTTGATCAGCTCTTGTAAAATAAGCATTGCGCGTGGTGTATCGAATGATTCTGTGAGAGCGGTCTGAAGATCTGCTTCTGCTTTGTCCAAAGCTGTTTGCAATTCTGCATGAATTGAGAGAGTTTTCAACTCCTCGACAGATGTTGAATTTCCAGCCTCGATGATGAGTGACTTGACGTTTACAAAGAAATTATTCACAGTGGCTTCCCATCCATCAGCCATCAGCCTCATATTCTGGCGAGATCTCAACGCCATCATTCCATCTTCCCATCAAGAACACTATTCTCATTGACCGAGGGGTATAATCAGTAGCCAGTGCATCTCGAATTGTTTGAAAATTCTTCAGTGATTTTGACATCTTGGATCCTGCAATAGAAAGATGTCCCATATGCAAAAAGTAGTTTACCCATTCATGCGGTCCATGTTCATGTTCGCAGAAATACGCCTCGCTTTGCGCCAGTTCGTTATCATGGTGAGGGAATGCAAGATCAATACCACCGGAATGAATATCCATCTTTGATCCCAGCACATCAGAAGCCATAACAGAGCACTCAATATGCCACCCAGGTCTACCTTCACCCCACGGACTGGGCCAGCTTGGCTCTCCAGCTTTTGACTTCTTCCAAAGAGCAAAATCTCCTGCTCCTCGCTTACCACCCAAATTCTTTGATAGTGACCCTTCTCCTTCTTCTTGTAAAGCTTTGTCATTTTTGCTTTCTGGTCGCAAGCGTGCGTAAGGATTACCGGCTTTCTCGAACGCTGCAATATCGAAATAAACAGACCCATCTGATTCATATGCGAATCCCTTCTGAATGATTTTTTCCACAAAAACAGCAATCTTTGGTACATAGGTGGTGACTCTTGTAATGACATCTGGCCGTATAACATTCAGTGCATCCATATCTTCCATAAATTGGTCCTCCCAGTACTGTGTGACATTCGTGAAGATACTATGATCCTTAGCATCGATCGAATCCTTGTATAAGGAGTCAAGGTAAGGAAGAAGTATTTCATCTGCTCCGCCAAAGATCTTCTCCTGTTGTATTGCTTGCGCCGCGGAGGAAAGATTGCTAATGTGCATCTTTATCTTAGCTTCCGCATCTCCTGGCTTCCCTTCCCCAGTCAAGGTTTCACCTGCCAATACCTTTCCATAGGCAGCATCCCTCTTTTCCACATAGTTGCTAGGTGTAAGTTGGGTACCGTCTTTCAGTAATTCGGGAAGGTTTGAGGTTGCATATGACTGAAAAGCTTCTGCGGTCAGCTTTGAGAGTTCAGATTCGGTATATGTTTTCGACTTCTCCAACTCCAATAACTTTTGTCTTCTGGCTTTAAGGATAATCTGTCACAGATCATCAGTCAATTACCCCCGCCATTCCTAATTCTGCGCATCCCACCTTGTCATCGACATCTGTAATGTTCATAACAAACTTCAAATCAAACCCGAAATAATCTTTCAGAATTCTTCGTATGATATCGGTAGAAACATAATTCCTAGCATGACCCAAATGCGAATGATCATATACTGTAGGTCCGCAAGCATACCAAGTAACCTTTCCCTTCTCGATAGGAACAAATGGGACTGGAGCCCCGGGCTTCAATGAGTTGTGAACCTTCAATTGATCCATTTTTATGAGGTTATTTGTCTCAAACTTTCTAATTGACAGAACATGAAAATGAGAATAAGAAGAAGTATAATATCTTAAAGAGCGTAGAGAAAGAAGCATTCAGTCAAAATATGAGAAGATATTGAGTCAATCTTGAGTCACCTTCTTTGTGATAGAGTTGCAGATTGGGATTGTAGGTGTGAGTAGGGAGGGCGAAGGGGAAGTGGTTGATTCGTTCGTTACGAGTGCGGTATGAATTAAGAATGACTGACAATGATAACATTAGGCTGAGGGATAAATTAATTTTTGTTACGAGGCTACATTTCAGCCTTATGTAAAAATCAGAATGAGGGACAACCTTATTAGCCTTGTAAAATTATTTCTGTTGTCAAAAGGAAGAAATCAATATCATAAGACAGCGGAAAAGTCTAGAGCTTTGTCGCAAAAAAACAACCACAACAATTTACAGATATGACTACCAAGAGATCTCCATTTCTCTATCCCGGGGAGGTTTCTTCTGCAGATCAATTGGCCATTCTACATTTGAAAAGAGATCTCCAAACTCCAACAATCCTAAAGAGCTTCGACGAAAATGATGAAGGATACGCAGAGGGGAAGGTGACAAATACTCGATTTGGATCCTTTCCGCATACAACCTTGATTGGAATACCATGGGGAACTCAGGTTCTTGCATCGAAAGTCGACACTGGATCTAGAGGACGAAGAGGCGACAAGAAGAGAAAACGAGACGACGTGGAAACTACTGATACTCCAAAGGCTGCAGAATTCATGACAGAAAATGCCGATGATGGATCTTCGACCCCTGCCAGCGCAACCAAGGAGATGGCAGAAGCTGTAGCTGCTGGGAGCGGATTTATACATTTTCTACCACCTACACCAGAAAACTGGACTAACTCGTTACCACATCGAACACAAGTTGTCTATACACCCGATTACAGTTATATATTACATCGCATACGCGCAAGACCTGGAACAAGTATAATTGAAGCAGGAGCTGGTAGTGGGTCATTCACACATGCATCGACAAGAGCTGTATTTAGCGGATATCCAGATGAGCATACTACGAAGAAGCGCAAGTTGGGAAAAGTCTGGAGCTTTGAATTCCATCAACCGCGACATGCGAAATTGGTTGAAGAACTAGAGGAACACGGATTGGATAAAATTGTAGAGATTACACATCGAGATGTATGTGAGGATGGATTTTTGGTGGATGGCAAAAGCCCAAAGGCAGAGTCTATATTCCTGGACTTGCCCGCTCCATGGTTGGCACTCCCACATCTTACTCGGTCTCCTCCACCTCCTATCAAAGGTCCCAACGGGGAACTGACTCCTATCAAACCCATCACCGAACCATTTGTCTCTGCTCTCAATCCCGAAGCACCAGTTCACCTATGCACTTTCTCTCCCTGTATCGAACAAGTCCAACGGACTATCTCTGTTATGCGACAACTTGGCTGGGTTGATATTGAAATGGTAGAACTATCGGCGAAACGATTTGAGATCCGTCGAGAAAGAATAGGTATTGATAATGGAGTTCAAAGAGGCTTACAAACTACACCAGCAACCGTTGAGGAAGCGGTTAGTCGATTGTTAGAGGTCGAAACTGGACATCAAGGTTTTCACCAGAAAGGTGACGCCCCAGAAAAGATGCCAAGACAAAACCCAAACACTAGGGCAACCTTGATAAAGAGTTTAGTAGAGGGTAAGATTTACAAGGAAGGAAAATTAATACATAAGACGGAACCAGATGTCAGGACTCATACTTCGTATTTGGTGTTTGCAGTATTGCCAAGGGAATGGAGTGCAGAGGATGAAAAGAAAGCAAGAGAGAAGTGGGCTGTTAACTTTAATGGCGAAGTGGAAACTAGTGAGAGGAAACAAGCTGAATTGCCTATGAGTAAAAGGCAAATGAAGAAAGCAGCGAGAGCTAGCCATGTCAAACCAGAGATAACCGCTGCTGCGACGACAGGTAATGGGGAGGGTATTGTCAATGGGGCGAATGGGACGGATAAAGTGGAGACAGAAGTAAAGGTCGAAGCCTAAGTCTCAGATAGTACATAATATAGACGTTCAACTTCCATCCCCATGCCTATTCTCATACTTTCCTCCAGACGAGAAGGATCCTTTCAAGTGCGAGGGAGGAAAAGTGTGCCCAAACTCGTTTCTTTGAAATAGACTGGTTAGGGCCACTCTCTGGGTATCTCCTTACCTCTGCATTTACTTCTTTCTCCACCTTCCTGTCACAATTTTACATATCATGAAATGGCTGCATATATATAGAAAGCATGTATACCCCGCACCAGGAAAAGAGCTCAAAGGTCACATATATCAAAAGTTGTGGAAGAGCGCGCTGTTGATAGCAATAGCTTCAACGTACGTGCTAGTTACCTGATTCTATCCTTCGGACACTGTTCCTGTTTACTAGTGTAGCTATGGGTCAGGAAAAGTCAGGTGCGTGACGTAGTCCTTTCGTTGCAATGATAGCGATCTACCTTGAACGCTCTTCGGTACTTGTAGTATTCTTGCCCGCGCCCCAAAACAACTCATGGATGAATCTGCAATAGATTCAAGAACAAGCTCTTGAAAGGAACAGGTGTATTTCTTGGCTACTCTTCCCCTACCATTGTAAATTATGTGCATCGAGCTTCTCGCCCTTGTGGTGCGTTCCGTCATTGTAGCTTCATGTTAGTATTTCCGTCGCAAAGTCTGGTCATGTAGAATATATTTCCGAGTGAGTTCTGGTGCACTGGGTCGTCTGTTGCCAGTGCATACCAAGTTCCTCATTAAAGTAGCGTTATTCACTCTGGAACTTAACAATCTTTCTGAGCTATAAGCATTCTCATTGTTCATAACTCATCTTCATGCTATACTAGCTCTCTTGAACTAAATATCATGGCTATTTAAAATTTTCAGGACTATGTCTAATTATAGCCTACTCTAGGATGTTTCTCTGGCCATCATATCACGCAGAAAGCATGGAATTTCATGGAATTGAAAAAATTCTTATAATACGAAATTGTTGGCAAAATAATACAGGGCAAGTTAGGGGAAGATTTACGTCTGTCATGATATTTGAATGGGGCTTGAAGACCTCAATCTTTGAGTAGGCAGATGTTTGACTAGAGACAATAACACATGAATATAATTATTATCTTTGAAAATCAACGATGATCTGAAAGGCAACAGCAAGAAAATTTTGTTCAAGATGACAGTAACTTCCTCTGACGAGCAGAAATGATAGTCAATCCCCGTAGAATTTTCACCGGTCCTATTCGAGGAGAGAATTCAGTTTATCACTAGTATATATGACCTTGCCTTATTCGCGCCAGGAGAAAGATATCAGATATCAGCTTGTTCCTACTTGTATGCCATGGAGCAATGCACACACAGAATGTGTTCTCTCTCGAGTGTGTGTGGAAGTCTTTTATAACATCGCTAGAGGTTTATGATTTTGTCTATTTTATCCATTTCCTAGGTGAATACCACCTTTACGCTTGCTATTCAACAAGGTCTGTGATAGATTGAATTGATAATTCACATCCGTAATCTTTCTTCGCAATCTTGCGCGTAGTATCTGCTCCTCTCTATAAAGCTCATCTAACGTCGTGAGCGTTTTGTAACAATGCTCTTGACAATTGCATCAATACGTCTCATCATGAATACTCATTGCTCATTAAGTCTCCGTGTGTGAGAAATGCAGTATACATCTGAATTCATGTTGTCAATATTCTCTCGTCTCAACGTGTTTGTAAACATATACTGAAAAAAAGGGCAGCGATAATTCCAACTTCAATACACTCATAATTGAATAGAAAGACCGACAACGAAATTAAATGGTCTCGGATAAAAGTGTTAAGGTATTGGGTTTCATCGGAAAGAACGCAGTTCTCATGATATTTCTAGGATGGAATTCCGAGGAATCATATATAGGAGAGAAAAAGCCTCCGCCAGACCTGAGTTTAAACATCGATATCGAAGTTTGGTTCTTTTTAGCGCTTAATCTCAGCAATGTGATACAAGCGAGTAGTTCTATCGAGGAAACCACACGTGATGATTGAATCAAGTAACTATTTGTAGAATATTTACACTCTATCTGCCTATAAGTTGGAAGAACAACTTGTTTTTACCATTGTACTTGGTTGTTGTTTTTATGTTGTTTATACATTTATTATCATTCCAGTTTATCACAAGCACAGTCCATATTCTTATCTGAAGACACTATCGACCTTTGCTCATGATCAGCTGTGTATATTCGGAAACTATTCTCATGCCCTATCTACTCACCTTCATCTCTTTGTAGTGTCCGAGTGCAGTGGGGGGCCAGAAAGAGCCTTTGTGGCGAGGATGGCGGATGGCATCTTCGGTTGAGAGGTGTCTTTAAGTACAACTCTAATCCTGACCATTACAGTCTTCGACCGATATTTATTTTCTCACAAATTTGAGGTCACGCAGGTATGTCATCTCACTGAGAGTGAATAAATAGGCGAGTGAAGGTTATTTTCAGTCTCACCTTGTCGAAATCGCGTGGAGTATATTTGGCAGAAACCCACCTCATGGAAGTCGGCTAGGACAGCAGGCGGTGGATATGTTGGAATATCCCTCACCACTATTATGCTTACTATCATTGCCATGCTATTATGCTAAGGTTATAACTTTATGGCTGGTATCTACTTTCAAGAATCTTCACTCGTACCTTCGTTCGAAAATCTAGTGATGTACATTTCACAGGTTCATAAGGAATGGCAACTATACTGACAAAGAAATTAACAAATTTCAGACGCAGGTAAGTAAAGGATCGAAATCATGCCAAAGCAAGAAATCCCAGGCTCATATTCATCTCAAAAATCTCTCTTAGATCTCGCTAAGGGACAAATGCAGCGACCCTGGATATGTAAGCATACAGATGAGGCACAGTGTCTTGAATGAGTGGACTTAGTGAGTGAATCAACTCCCGCAGTTCTTTACATGCTGTTGTATTTCATGCATATTTCAACGAGTTGAATCCCAAAGCGGCCGAAAATAGCTCAGCTCAGTAGTTTGCACTATCGGAGTATTTTTTATGTGTCGAGGTTAAAGAAGAGATATGAAATATATAACTTAGATATCGTGTATTGGCAAACATGAATCCCTCGTAATACAAAGCACGAGACAATTTTTCAACGTTGAATCAAACTTTCACGGACCAAAAGGGATCATTGAGACCACTATGGCAGCACGTCCCTTCGCTTGACCGTTAGCCAGTGGCTCCTCTGACTTCGGTAAAATGCCTTCTAATTATAAAGCTCCCGTCGTAAAGCCAGGAGCATTTCATACACCATCCTCGATGGATCAGTATGCCTATCAACTGTAAAAACAATAATAGCCTTACCAAGGCTTACACGAGTGCTGCGGTCGAATAGACGGTTAATGCAACTTGAAAATCTCATTTCCATTCCAGATTTTGTCAAAGAGACCCCGATGAAGCTGTGCTCACTATTGCTAAGGCTGCTTTTGAGGGAAATGATGGTCTTCGTACGCCTTCAAGATCAGAATTTGTGACTGTATTGGAGGAAAAGATCGCACAGCTGTAGAGATAGTCAGAGGCTGCCGAAGAATGTTCTTCGGTGATGGACTATCCTGATAAATTAAAGCAACACTAACTTCAACTCCTTGAACTTTGTCAAGGGGTGAAAGCATTCCAAACTTGGGAACTTTTTTCTTCTCTGATAACTCTAAATTTGCAATCTTGGATGACCAAGCCTAGTACTCGTTGGGATTTTTTAAAGGTCGCTGAGCTTTTCGACACTATTATCATAAGAGACAAGGGGCCAGGTTGCGTTCTCGTTTGCATACTCGTTATATTCGGATTGGGTAGCAAGACTTGGCCTCAGTTATAATGCTCTCCTTTCCTCAATTGCCCAATATTCTCTTCTAAACCAAATGCAATATGAGGAATTTTCTCATCTGTCGGCGATTGACTCTCAGTTTCTTCGCTAGAATTTGAATCTTCAGTTGTCGCTTGATTTACCACAGGCCCAAATTTCAGCCTACGGTCTCCAGCATTACTTTGCAGTGGCTCCGCACCCAATGATGACCTGCCCAGATAACCATTCAATTCCGTGTTTCGTGTTGTGGCTACAATAGCCGAAAATGAGTTTGAGTGTACCACTCCATTCGAACGTATTGCGTAGACCCCAATAGCCACGGCTATGGTCGAAAAAAGCAATGCTAACCCGTACGATAAAAGAAGCCACAAGGGGTGATAAACGTAGTAGTTGTTTGTGTTAGAGGTAACAATTTTCTGTGGATCACCATCGCTCGTCAAATCTGGAGAACTGAGATAACTAATAGTTATATTGTTCGCTAGATCCTCAATTCCACGTGCCAAGGTTCGGTTCCGACATAGCCAAGGTTGACTAGTCGAAGTGAAGGTATTAGTGAAGGTTGCTGAAGCATTACGAACAAGGTATGAACTCTCATTCTTGAACGGAGTATTTGCAATCTCGTCGCAGGCCATTAGCCCCGTTCCAAGAAAATTTGTTGTCCCGTATCCGCTATACTGCTCCGTCATTTGACTATTGGTCAGAGTAGTGTCTTGTAGAGTAATGTTTCCACCAAGTATAGCTCCAAGGGCGTACATATGTGGGATATACTCATTCCATAACACCTGAGCCGAGGCACCAGTTGCAGTTGTCGTTGTGACTCCATCTGAATTTGTAACGGTAGCTCCACTTTCAATACTACCAACATTCACATAAGATATGTTATAGTCCCCAATGATCTTAACATCTTGCTGAGTAACGTACTGAATACCATCTATATATGATACTGCAATGCTAAAAGAAGCGTTCACAGCGGTGCACACCATTTCTGAAGTTGAAGTTTGTATCCATAGTTCAGGATACGAAGAAGAATATCTTGCCAATGGTGGTGGGAGTTTTCCACCATCTGTATTTGGTGTGCCTGCTGCATACCAAGAACTCCACGACGTATAGATTATTCTTCCAGAGCCCACACCAAATGTCGTATTTGCCCGGTCATCGTTTTCATCATCGTAGGTAAAGATGTTCTCCTCTTCATAATACTTGGTAATATTGTCAAATACGGCCTGCTGTGTGCTGTTCGGCTTGTTGCATTTTACAGAAGGGCCATAAAATTGTAGAGAATACGACCATTCTGACCCCGATACCTGTCGAGCTAATCCCAATACATCAATATTCGAGGCTGTGTTTATAGCAATAGTGTTGGTAACTAAGACTGCATTCCACTGGCCGTCCATAGAGTTGTTCCAAACGGCCTTGGAAAAATCAAGAATTGGCAAATGCACTTCTTGTGAGATATTCTTTGCAACAATTGTCAAGGTTGCCGAAGGAGCAATGCTTGCAAGTCCCAAAAGCCTGCACATAGTTTAGCCGTCATCCCTATAATTCGAAAGATTATAGGTTCATTGAAACATACCAGGTGATTGCACCTAACAGGATTGCAAGTTTTGCACCTTTCAAAAGTTCTACACTAAACAATGCTATAGGATCTGTAGATAAGGCAAATAACCGGTCTAAGTTTTCTATTGTATGAATGTCAGTCTATAGATCTTATAGTGCCTGGAGAAAACAATACTTATAGTCAATGGTTGACGTTTGACAACCATCCAGACGTATTGACCTAGAGCAGCAGTTGTAGCCGCCTTGAGACAAGATGTGATTAGAAAAGCAAATCCGGTTCCAATCCGAGTAGGCCAAGCTTGCTTTTTCTCATCCCCAGTTCTATTGCCACTTAACGACATATAATAAAAGTGATGAGCGAGCGACAACACAAGGCCGGCAAAAAGCATGAATCCAATAAAAGATGGTTTCTTCCAATGTATTTCCCAAGGAGCAGATCTATTTGATGTCATCTGCGTTGATTTTCTCTGTCTGTGAGAGGTATCATCATCATCACTCAATGATTTATCGTGGGTTAAAGGCACAAGGTCTTTTTTATCACTACCCACAACTGGTGAAAATGGCTCCGAGTTGATAGTAATGTCATCAAGGGCTTGGTAATTGATTGTCTCGCCAGCAGGCTTGCGCCGACTTGTTTCGACCATTCTGTCAATGAGAGAAAGTCCAAACTTTCAGTAAAGAAATGAAAGGCCTGCTTCTAGTAAGTTGGATATGGTGTTGAACTTATAAATCGATAAGGCTATCTTCTTCTTCTTCAGCTACTGCAGGAATTTTACTTATAAGCTATAATCGTCCGCGAATATATGCATGCAATTTCAAGGATTTCCTCCACTTTCCGAGCACAGCTGATCGATCGTGGGGGCGAAGTCCGTTGCAAAAATTGGTTCTAAACCCACACTTACGGCCGATACAAGATATGGTGCTTGTAACTCAAGTGTCATCTCAAGTCCACTAAGAGGACCAACTGGACCCGAAATCATCCATCTCAGAACTACAAGTACTCCAGTATAAGTTCATGGATGTGATCTGCCATGAATTAGACATCAAGGACAACATCCCAGTAGAGGAGATTATCAACTGCTTTGTCGCTTAGCTTCTTTCACCGCGAACTACTACTGCCCAGGTGTATCTTTCCCGTTCATACTTGTATATCAAGAGCACCTAGCTAGAACATCCAATTGGCGGATCATCCGGTTTCACAGGGGTTTGGGATCAACTAATAAACAACGAGATATGACAGAATAAGCTGCAGTGCGCGTAAATTGCCACTCATCAGGTATCCTCAGGTATAAGTACGTATCTGAAATGAAAAACTTATGATTGAACAATGCTCTTTGATTGAAAAGATCCTGATAGTGATTTAGCAGATGTTGATTTAAGCTTTGATTAAGGAAGAAAGCGTTTGTTTCTTCTTCTTGTTTCTTCTTCAAGGTTAAACTACTCCGTACTTTTCTATGTACGAATCCGAAATCAGGGAATTGTCGGCTATTGCGGAAAAGCCATTCATTTGTGATGACTAACCTTCAGGTTAGAACTAACCTGGTGGCCACTATTTTATTGTGAATGTCGTCCGCAGAAGTTTATAATCTTATATACCACTTAACACTCTTTTGCCAATATGATTAACAATGGCGACTTCTTGAAGACAAAAGTGATAGGCAGAATCGGATGGCAGAATCAGGTACATGGTTCCAGATGGAGCAACAACACAATGGTTTCGTTCCTATTTCATTCTGTTGCGAATGCTGCTATAAAAAAGCAGTTGATAAATTTGAGTGTACAATTATGGAGTGCCATATTTTACGACTCTTCGATGTTAGTTTGATATCACTATCTATTGTTATTTATTGCTAGGTTTGTCTTTGTTCATGAATCGTCAAATTCATTTTGTCATCCCTTGTGTTGCTGGATTCAAATGTCAAGTGTAACATGCTTCTATTCAATACCATAAGTTGAATGAAAAACGCTGTCTCCTGTCAAAGAGCTCGAGCCTATTATTCATATCCCATCTATCTAGACTTCTCTTGACGTTTCGCTCCTTTGTCCGTTGTCGCCATCCTGCTGTGCCTGTGTCTCGGTCTGATCTCTCATAGCTTGTAAAGCCCCATCTGCCTTAGCTTGAGACATTGGATTTCGAAAAAGTGCTTTTGTATTAAGTTGCTGCAAAATCAAAAATTTCGTAATATCTCTTATTGCCGAGAATCTTTCTAGCATGCCCGTTGGACGGCCCTGGGCTCTTAAGAAATCCCACGAACACCCATGCAGAAAGTAGCTCCATTTCCTGAACCCGTTTTCCCCAGTCAAATAAAGTATTTGCTTCCATTTTTCCAATTTAGCAATCCTTGCTGCCGCCGCAAACGCCAGCCGATCTTGAAGCCATTTCCTCAATCCCATCTCGAAACTTACAGTTTTGATTAAACGAGCCCTGAGCAGCGAACGTTCATCAGCGGTCGTGCCAATTCCCTCAAAAATCTCTCCCACCTCCTGTTCCTGCTGTCCCAGCCATCGAAGCCATTCAAGACACATTTTCCTAAATTCAATCTCCAGTTGTATTTTATGTTCGAATCAACCATGTACTGCCAACGTCCATCATCGAACACGATAATTCCCATATATCTCTCTGGCTCTTCTTTCTTGTTCTCATCCAGTATTGAAAGATCTTCATATTTGAATGGAAGAAAACTTTGAGCTCGATATACTGCCTCCCTTCTTAATACCTTACTCTTCACGATTTGATTGCAATTTTCGTCGAACGAAAGACTCATAGCTTTCAATGCTTCTAGATACCCTTCATTTCGAGCTTGCTCGCAGAAAATATATACTACAAAGCATAATATGAAGCCGAATATGAGCTCTGTTATGATAGAGGAATGGGTTAATTCAAAATCCTGCTTGGATTATTAGAGGATGACTGACTCATGATTGAAATTTATTCTGGCAAGATAATGATCTGCGTCTTCGTATCGATATGTAGAGATTGGCGAATTTGAAAGAGGTATTTGAAGCTATGCTTCTTGAATCGAGATATTGGCTGAATATTAACACATTGAACTTTTGTGATATTTTCTGAGGTTCTGGTATTGCAGAGGTGGGAGTTTTGATGTTTGTTTGTCTGCCCTGAAAAGGCGAAGTAAGAAGAGCCGGTGCAAACTTATATCTCAAGCTCTTGTTTTGACTTCTTCCTTCCTGTTCAGTCCAATAGTTGATTTTAAGAAGCGGGCTAGCTTAGCGAGCAAAATGAGGGAACAGGAGCGAGTGTGATTGATCATGCCGCAGTGACATTTTCGTGGTCCGGAGCGAGTATCAATTCTCGGAAACTTACAAAGTTTTCACCACAAGATCAAACTATTGCAAAGGCAAGCTTAAAATTCTTCAATACATCTTTGACAGAGATTTCATTCTCAGAAGATCTCAAAATATCATAATGCAATAACTTATCCATGTGTTGGATAGCCCTCAATTACAACTTTCGTAGAGCACTTCAAAATTTCGGCAGCATTCTTTCATTATCCGACATACCCCAAATACAGCATCTATCTGAAATTGAAGATGCCTTCCCAAAGCCCAGAGACACATAACAGATTCTCCAGGTGCTTTGCAAGCAAATGCACTATTTCCCTTCTGCTAATTTCGTCATTTGGCTGAGGGTATATTTAAAAGCACCTATCAAGCACCTCGGTAACATTCTTTTCGAATCACAGTCTACTTCAGTAGTAATTCTTTCGGTAGAAATATCTGCATTCTCTAGGAGTGCTATCTACATGTTGACCCGGGAAGCAGCGATGGTAGTTGAGTTCGACAAGAAATCAAGAAACTCCCACGAGCATGAACGTGTCTCCAATCTCATGAAGTAAATTCACCACTGTGAAATAGATTCCGGAAACTTTCGACACAGACTAAGGTAAAGTAGGAGTCAATTTTTGGACCGCTGATGATGTCTCAGCTACCAGTATTCTTCGAAGCCAAGCAAAGACCATAAAGTTGTCTAATTCACACCTCGATAAACGGAGATGGTTCGATCTCATCAACCCAACTGCCAAAAATTTCAAATAAAGCTCCTGCATGTTCAAGACTCCATAATAGACGCAGATATCGTGTTCCTTGTATTATCAATCTTCGAAGAGCTATAACCTTGCTTTGCCTAAGATGTTTCAATTATCCAATCCACTCCTCACAAGACTAATTTAGACCTTGACGGAGCTGTCCACTGGGACTAAACTACCGATATAGCGATTTGAGGAAGGTGCCTTTATTAGGTCACCTTCATGTATGCTCTTCTCCGTCTTTCCGAGACCGGCTGATAGCCTGTAGTGGTAAATTGAGTAATATTAATGAGGTCCAAGAACTAGCATATGACTTGCAATACAGACATTTAAATTCTTCTCCCAGACTATTTCTTGGTATTTCTTCAATGCTTTATTACCTACTTGATATCCGCTGCATATGTGAGAGTTAGAAATCCTAGACCTACAATGTATCCTCCCAATCTTTGATGTATTTGGATACGCTCATTCCGGAAAGGAAGATTCGACTCGTCACACCTGCAGACCCAAGCGAATAGGAAGATGAACTATTCTTGTACCGTATTTGTCATTTCAGTTATGTAAAGCAGTCTGAGCTGGTACATTTCCCTGACCAATGATTCCAACTAGTATTCTGGAGTTGATCGTGTCTACAGCTACACATATCTAAGATGGAATTCAAGGAGCTCTGATTACTTTTCAAAGATCCCATGTTGCTTGCCCAAGGTCAAAATCTTCCATTCCCACCGGCGGTAGGTAGGAGAATAATAAGTTGTGGGAAAAGAGCTGGTTGTTTGATGAAAGACGTAGCCGTAAGCATCCATTCAAGCAGAGGGAAGAGAGATCATATTATAGATCAAATGCAATTTACAATGAAATTATGCTACTGGGTCACAATTCGAAAAGAATATCGGAGTTTTGGACTTACATTTGAGTTGAAGCTCACCGTCCGACATGTTCCTTCCCGGGTACATTTTGCTGAGGTCGACTAACTCAGCGATTACAGTACTAATGGAATCAAGATATTGGTATCAAGCGACCAACTAACCGATCATGAACCATACACCTAAGATAAATTATGATATATCCCATCACCCCAACTGCGCAAGATAGCATCGAGGAAAAAAGAAAGAGCAAGAGTTTGTGTTATAATGTGATGTTGAGATGAGGCGGCATTGGTCCTTTGACCTTTCCTAGATTTCACTGCATTATAAGCATTGCCAGAACCAACGACACTTCCAATCCCGAACACTGAACACTAATCTTATCGAGCCGAGACGGGTGAAGCAGAATGGAAATTTGAGAAAAATGCCAGCGGGAAACTCTCAAGTCATTAGTAGTTGTATTACTTTTTTCTCTCCCAGCCCAAGCTTGTGAACAGCAAATCCGGAGCATCCTGATTTTGGGGAAGCTTCTTGGTAAAAAGACATGGTTCTGTTGGAGAGAAATTGCAGACTTGTATTGTAAAATTGGAGGACTTGAAGAACATTGCTATTTACCAAATTGATAGTATCACCAGAAGATTGATGATCATTCGCAAACCTCTTCAAGGTAGTAGTAGGTTTGTAACAGTACCAAGGTTCAGATATGAGAAGCATGTTTAATATCAATGATGTTCACAAAGAAAGAAATCCCCCTTGTGTAGTCATATGAATTTTTTCTGTCTTTACGAGGTATCAGACCGCCTATCTATTCTTTGAAATGCCGTTTATTCGCTGCCCCAGAGTCCTTTTAAACGCCCTTTGGATATTTGCCAGCGATTTGAAACTTTGTCATCATCGATTCTGCTTTTGAGCAAACCGATATTAGAGTCTCATCCAACCCTTGTACACGGTCGCTAAGCCCACTTCTGCACCGCTGTACCGCCTTTCTTAAACTCTGGCATCTCACTCAAAACCTCACTCTTGTCGGTGTGCTCTTTATTTGGGAAGGTTGTTGCTAATACCCATGGGCGCTGATTACCATCAGGGTATGCTCTTGCAATGAACTCATATACATCTCCTACTGTCTGTGTGGTGTTGAATCGAGCTGGAAGACGAGTGCCGTTTGCTAGTTGGATTCTAAGGGCGAGTGTCGGTTGCGAAGGATCGACCAAAACTTCTGGGGCTGCTCCTGAGGTAGATGCTGGTGCAGGTACTGAGGTAGAAGCCAGTGTAGTCGTAGAACCCGATGATCCGCCTGGTGTAGGACTACCAAGTCTCTGTCCCGATCCACTAAAAGGTTTATACACTTTACGTGGAGCCTTATAGGTTTCATTGTGTTTGTGCAATTGAACATCGACGGTTTCATTTGGTCTAACATTCATTAAATGTAGAGGAGCTCGACCTGCTTGTATCGACTGAAGGTCTTGTGCGTTCGCAGGGTCATCGAATCGGTGAAGTGGACCATCTTCAACACTGAATCCATCTTCCCAAAGGTGTAGGGTTCTTCTCTCGTTGCGGGAAGGAGTTGTAGAAGGGTTAGGATCTGGAATAAATTGAGAGGGGGTATCGTCACCACCCAAGGTCTGACCACTGCCACGGAATCGAGATGGCGCAGCTGCTGAAGATGGTTCTCCAGTTTCTTTGGCATTCCTATAAATGGTAAGAATGTCAATCTAAATACTTGTGATGGGAAGAACTCACGCTTGAGCTTGCTTGATGATATCACCGACAATCTTTCTCGCATCGAGTCTTCTTGAAGGATCTTGAACAGCTAATCCTGACTTTTCGCCACCAGCAAACAAATCTCTTGGTTGTTCATCCGGCTCATAATCAGGATCATTCGAATCTTCATCATCCATATGAGCAGCGTGACCGGAAGCAGGGTGACTAGAAGAGCCTTGATTCAATGACCCAAGAGTTGCGATACCTCCACGTCCTCCAGCTTTGCCGACTGCTCCAGTTGATTTCGCAGGTTGTTTACCACTATCGGGAGCTGGTTTACCATCGAGGGTTCTTGGGCCAGTGTATGGTACTTGTGGAGTTTCGACCTGATTGTTTCCTCCTGGAACTTCTTCATTTGCTTCTTCCTGGGAAGTGAAATATTCTGACATGGCTCCTGCATAATCCCATTGATTAGCGGCAAGAAATTGTTGGGCCTAAAGATGAGAAGATAGATTGAATCAGCGATCAATTTCCAATGATTGATGAATGGATCAAGGTCAAAGAAACAAGGATACTAGGAGGACGAGGCGGGAAACTTCCATCTCTGAACTTACCTCTGATGCAGAAACATTAGTAACTTCACAGAACTGAGAGATCAATTCATCATGATTTTCATTGTCTGCCATGGTTATGGTTGATATGGAGTATTGTTGGTGATCTAGAGGAAATAAGATTGAACAGTTGTTGCTTCAAATCGCTTCTTTTATGTCAGATATTGTGAAGGCAAGTGCGCATCTAGATCAATAGATTGTAAAGGTAAATTAAAGTAAATATCTTGAAAGGTTACAAAGTGGTAAAAAGTATTTGAGGCAGTTAAGAGAGAGAGATATCGAGAGAGAGGTAGAGAGAGTGAGAGTTCTTTAAGGTTGCAGGTGGATAACGTCAGTTGCTTTTTGGTGGGGGCCGCTGCATTTTGCCTGGAATATTCGAACTTGTACTTACGGAGTAACCTTATACTGACTGTAGTAAAACACAGGGATTACCTAATCCACCCCCCGCTAATCTCACTTATTGACGCTAGTATCGGCATGGATTATCTAATTTTCCGTGGGTTGATAGGATATTCACCCATCCATGGATATCTGTAGACAAACATTCATTTATATAATTATTGTATCGAAACAATATTCAAACACCCGCCTTACCTGCTTCTTCATCATATCAAATATCCCTAATAATTCACCCATATCGAAGATCATACTACAATCAAGCTATCAAGCTATCAAGCTATCAAGCTATCAAGCTATCAAGCCAAGTTCACTACTCTACTCGACTCTCTCTACAACAACAATATGTCTTCAGCAGAACAACTCAACCCACTCACTGAATCCGGGATAACCATACCCTCAGACTCAGAGCAATATTCTCGTAATGAAGATGGAACTTCTCCTTCTCAATCCTCATCAAACTCTCCTCAGATGATTATCTACTCTCCTCCCACATTTTGGGGTTTGCTTCGGGGTGCTGCGATCAACCTTGTATTACCGTTTGTCAATGGACTTATGCTGGGATTCGGAGAGCTATTTGCACATGAGGCTGCATTTAGATTGGGATGGAGTAATACCAAGGTAGGGAGCTTTCGTTATCCTCGCCATACCAAGCTGGAGATTTCATAACATATCATGAATATGTGATTCTTGACTGCGGAAATGCCCCCCTCTTCTTCTCGATTCCAGGTCTCATGTTAATTACTTCATTTGTATAGGTTTTCCCAGCTACACGAAGATCTGTAGGACCAGGCATTGAAGTCAGAGATAGTCCAATAGAACGCAAGAGGAGAGAGGGAAACCTAGATGATTTGACGAGTTTGGAATGAGTGAAGATGATATAAGAAGTGCAGTATACAATGGCGTTTGAAGTTATACCCAACTCTTTTCCGAAAGAGAGCAAGAAATCCATAGGTGGCATCTCCAAATCGGAGATACGTAGAGAAAGACAATTTTGGAGCTATTCATGGTATTTGATATCAAATAGAGGAGAATGTTACATGTCCAAGAGAAACTGATTTGGGGATAACTGAATGAAAACTGGTGATAGATCCGTAGCTTAAATTATGAACTATCCAAGAAATCATGGATTCCTTTATCAGAAACATCTTTCTGTACATTCTCAACCAAAGCAAAAATGTAGAACTACTCGACAGTACTACTTACCGGCGAGTACCTACCTAGGTAGTACTTGGTATTTCTGTAAGTGAGTGAGTGGTTGAGTGAATCAATCTCACATGAGGTTGAATCGCGGTAGATGCACTTTAAGATTAGGTAAACATTTCATTATTTTTCGCATAAAGTTATGCAAAACTTTATGCGACGCGATCATCAACACCAAATAATTTTTGTGATGTCGAACCTTTGGGACCTTTTTGAGGGGAAGAAATATCCACCACCATACACATAAAAAAATGATACCCAGCAGAGGATTAAGATGCTCCAATCAGTCGGTGGCCTTGGGTAGACGGCGGATTGAATCATATGGAATTAGACAGGTAATTGGTTTTCTCATGGCGCAATCAAGGTCAATTGGAGCTGGAACTTTACTGATTCCTTCAAGTTCTCTTCAAATGTACATCGACCCATTAGAAACAGTACACTTCTTTCGAATAAAGGGAATAGCACACTACTTTCGCAATCACTCACTCGATCTCCCCTTTCAAGAGCCAATACCTTAATCCGAAATGCCACCTCCATACGTTTCGCATCAACCACACCCTCCGCTGTACCTCCTCCCGTAAACTCCTCAATACCTTCAATTGAAACCCCAACACCCGAATTCAAACCTGCACCGCTCGAGGTCACCGCTGACATCAATCCTGATATTCTCTCCGCTCCCGAGCACATTGGTTACCTACATTCTCTTGGTCTTGACTATGGATGGGGTCCTACTGCTGTCATGGAATGGATGTTGGAGCATATCCACGTCTTTGCTGGAACTCCTTGGTGGGTGTCCATCGGCCTCGCAGCTGCGGCATGGAGAGTTCTTCTCTTTAAACCTTTCCTCGATGCCGCAGAAAATGCATCTCGGATGGCTGCTATAAAACAGTATACTGCTCCAGTCCAGGCACTGATGATGGAAGCTAGAAAGAGAGGCGATTCAGCTGAGATGATGCTGCATAGAGCAGAATTACAGCGCATATTCAAGCGGGCAGGTATTTCAATGTGGAAGAGTTTTATGCCCGCAGTGCAAATATTTATTGGGTATGGAACATGGAAATTGTTGAGGCAGATGTCAGAAGTACCGGTTCCGGGGCTGTTAGATGGAGGAATCTTGTGGTTCTACAATTTAAGTATCCCGGATCCTTATTTCATATTACCTCTTGCTACAAGTACAATCCTTCATTTTGTTCTGAAGGTAAGTTAAGGTCTATTAGTTGCATTGCGACAGTGAGGGGCTAATTGAGACTACTATAGAAAGGTGGTGACACCGGTGTTTCTAACCTTACACCCGGCATGGTGTATGCGATGCAGTGGGGTATGCCTGCACTATCTATGATCTTCACATCATTTATGCCTGCCGCCGTTCAACTGTCTTTCCTCGTTTCTTCCTCAATTTCGTTCGGTCAAGCCACACTTTTCCGCACCCCTCAATTTCGATCATGGGCGAACATGACGCCTCTCCCACAACCTAACCCATCACCATCTGAGAATACCTTGAGAATGAGAGAAGTACCAATTACTGCAGGAGATACGAAAACCCCAAAGAGATATTCCTTAGATGGCAGTTTAGGAAATGTCATGGAAGGATTTCAAAGCGCCAAGAAAGGTGTCGTGGACATGGCAAAAGAAAGAAGGGCAAAGCAAGACGACGCTTCAGTAAAGGCTAGAGCTGACGCTTACGAAGAGAAGAGGCAAAGGGAGATAGCCGAAGAAATTAAGCGTCAAAATGAGAAGAGAAGATTGGAAAGGGAGAGGAAAAAGATGGAGAGGGAAGGAGCGAAAAGGAAGGGGAGAAGGAGTGGATGAGCACAGAAAATCTGGAGCATGAGGATGAATCGATCAGTTGGTCATGAGTGAAGTGCATGAATGGGATAGTGCATTCGTTCAATGTAAATCATGTTACAAGACGACTTTGAGGTCCAGCGGATTAAGGAGATTCCCCCTTGATACCGCGGTATCTATATCTGTTCCCGTGTACAAAATGGGTCGGGGTCGGGAGACAAACTCAAAGTAGGTACGGATCACCCTTGAATTTGTACATACACCAGGAAAAAATATTCACGCCCACCAAAATTTGAAGCTCAATGGTTCCTTTGTGGTGTTTTGAGTTAAATCTACCATTGAGAAAAGTAGGTTGAGCCGTAGTTATGAGCCGTGGTTATGAGCCGTGGTTATAAGCCGTGGTTATAAGCCGTGGTTATGAACCGTGATGATGAGCTGGGATTTCGTGCTCAAGTCATATTTCGTTTATTGAGATTGTGATAAGTGTAAAATGGACTTGGATCATTCTTCAGAGGCTAGATCAATTTCTCAACCGTTGTATGCGTGAGTAGCGCGAGGTCGACTCTTTCTCTTGCTACCCGGGCAGTATTTCATTATGCTTTTCTGATCTGAAAACCCCTCAGATAGAAAGTGTCGAGTGCGGAATTATCTCAGAAGATGTAATTATCGACGGCTGTTGATCTCTTCATACGTTTCATACATATTGGGTTAAACGACGTCGGGTTCCCAAGATATTTACTTCCTCGGCACTCAACCTTAAGTCCTTTTGACTATTATTGTCTTAAATTACTTGCTCATCATTATACAGTACCGTACAGTACAGTATGTTGATTTATTGAAAAGTATAATACGCAGATCCGGAATATCATGGGGAATGAACCTCATACTCGGATCACCCTATTCATATGACGAAATAATAGCAAATACCGAGCTCATTTCTCCCTGGAGCTTAGAAGATGCTCTTGTATAACGTAATACGGATTTCATAATTTACGAATTTCATAATACACATATTAGCTGTCGGTACTTGTTGGCATTATCTCCACTCATACACTAGCATCAGACGAGAAACCCCTGAATCGCAGCCTTAGATTGGAATGTTGGGGGCGCTTTTGTCTGGTGTGCTGAGAATATGGTTGTTCCTTTTCTGCTGAGGTTTATTAGACTGCAGCTGTTTGGAGGGAGGTGGTTGATAGAGCATCCGAAGTATTTGATTGGTGGAAATGGAGGTTGAAAATCCAGGAAGATACTGCATAATCAGGGGAAGCTCCTCTCGCTTTGTGGATATATTTGCATGTGTATCGGAATTCATATGGAAAACCTAATGGTCTTCATATTATGCGTCGATCACTCTATGCCTCTGGAGTTTGCCTTTTGAGTTCGTTGTTACTAACGATGGTATGATTGAGGACGGTTCTGGATGTAACTTGCATACGTATGAACAACCATCAACGTCAGGTTGACTGTTTGAAAGCAGTGGCGTTGTCAAATCAATCTGATCACAAAAGAAGCACCATGGCATCTGTGGTACGAGTTTGCGGTGATCTGAATGATGCAACAGATCATGGATCTAGTTATTCATTTCTTTGTGGTTTTTCTCGAAAGGCGGGGAGTGCCTATAGCAACCATAGTCACTTTATACGGAGTGAACTTCGCTTCCTTGGATCTAGACTTCTGTTTATATCTGCAAGGAGCATTGCTGTGACAGAAATGATATTCCAGCTCATAGATCCCTAAATAAACTACCATGCAAACATAACGATGCTGGCGATAGAAATCGCAATGGAAGTGTGAAACTGCAAGTCTGTATTGGAGAAAACTTGCTCATCATTTGTATGTACGCAGATCATGCCACTCCTAGTAGTTTGGGATGATATTCGAGATCTTTTCGTGAGCCGTATATCAAGCAACTTAATCCTCTCATTGGAGTTATCTTACAACACACGATACTCCAGCATAAGGTTTAAGATTGCTTCGTGAATATCTATGCTTGTTTAGACTGAACACGGTACTTTGAGTATTCAAGAAGCGGCAAGAATGTTTGATTTGGAAGGAGATATTGAAGACCCATATTTTGTGAGGTGATAGCGACATGAATCTAGGATGAGACATGCAACTGCAGGCGACTGAATGCTGGTGGCATGTTTAAATTTAAGAAGCATACTTCATGAGCCTTGATATTAGCTTATGAAATATATATATATCTCTTCTCATATAGATGATACCTTGTGGGATGATCAGCATACCACGTGGAGTTAAGCTGTCAATAATTAGGGCAAAGTATTTAGATTCCGAGTAATGTAGTGTCAATCTATTGATAGGGGCATTCTTGGAAATTCAATTGTAAGGCTAGAGCCATATCAGAGTAATGATCAGCCACCTCCTGCTGGCATTAGGAATTAAGCTTCAAGAGTTCCAATCCAAATGCTGCCCTCAACTTACCGGTACTACAGTTGGATGTCGCTTGCATATCGTTAGTATGAACTCCCTTGTAGATGCTAATTCATGACCGAATTTTGAATCTTTATACGTACTGTACAACAACAACAACTACTAACCTTTATTTCCTGTGTAAAGCCACAACTTGAGAGCTGAATGGGTCTTTTCTCTTCCTCTTTTGGGAACCAACACTCCAGTGGGGTCAGTCCTCCAATGAACGGTTCTGACTATGCGAACTCAGAAACAGCGAAAGATCTACTTTAAACCTACTCAGATTCATCCAGAGACAAATTACTTAGTTGTGACTGGTGAGTCTCATAATTCTGGAATCTGGATGAGCTAGGCGAATACCGTCCGTCCTTCCGGTTTTCAAGACGAGTTATTTTTTCAAAATGTATTACTGTACAGCACTGTGGTACCAAGAGGTCGGGAACTTCTAATGCTTGTCCTCTCAAAGTGCAAAGTATATTTAATTTCCGTCGAAAGAGAAGGCTGTATCAGATCCTGGGTGGATAATAGATATGGATAGGAGTATAATTGGTAAGCTAGTCGTTGCGATTATCAAGCCGGAGCCACATTACAGTCAGAATTGTCCACCTTTCGCTAATTCTCATGTAGTACAAGACAATTACAATGATGACTTCGAAATTTTCCAGAAAATCTAGAACTAGAGATCACTCAAACCGTTATATTGGCCGTCCAATCGTCTCCATGAAATGAAGTCACAAATTGAAGCCCAACGAACCTAGTTTCTACCGCTACATCTACCGATAACTTTGTCATGTTGCCATCCGATAACCTACTTGGAAAGTTTGTGGGAAAAATCTAAAGATTCTCACATGGGAGATGTACAGTAATTATTTCAAACATTACAGTATGGTTGCACCAATTTTCAATATTTGGCACTCATAAGCAAGGGTGTTAGTTGCAGTAGTATGAAATCTGGAGCGTTTGACGGCCCAGGAGCTCGGAAATCATAATAAGACACATTTGGATGAACTATACTTGACTCCGGGGTTGCACTCCGATACAGCATGAAGTTATCCCCTAAAACGTGGCAACTATGTGAGCAACATGCATGAAGATTACCCTTCATTCTGAATTTTACACCTCCGTAAACCTTACCTCGGTCCAATGTTAGACGATCATCTATGTTACTTTCAGCCAGTGGGAAAAGCGAGAGTTTTCCCATCTTTATAACCCTGTACTAAAGTTATCTGTATGTAAGATTTGTTGGTTCTATCCACCCTTGTTTGTCATGCCTAGATGACTACTCCGTCCAGTACAGTACGTACAGTAGGTCATTAGTTCTAAACAAGTATGAAAAGCGAAGAAAGTTTGTCTCCAGATTTTCGGATTTTCTCTTCCCGTTTTTCCAAGTGAAAGTTTAACCTTACTGTAACATATTAATAGTTTTGAACGGCGATTGAATTCAACACCGATGCTGCAGAAGCGGAACATAAAAAGCAATATTCAAGATGCTACAAGTATCCTGGAGAGCAATGATCATTCTAGTGAACTTCCAGAATCATTGAGCTGAAGTCCGTGCAAAATCGTTTTAGATGGAGACTCGAGTGATATCGAAATGAAACATATCAAATATCATACTGTAATGTACATATAATTAATGGGAACTATGATATGTGACCCTTTTCGGTATTCTCTCGCGTACAAGTAAGTAGACCCGGATAGCCAACAACAATACTCCGGCCCGCAAGGGGTAAACCCTTTTCATGTAAGCGTATTTGCAAGGGCACACGAAAATTCTTGGATTTTTTTGGTAAAGGCTCAGCATGTGGCATGTACTTTACTACTGTACTTAGGACTGCATATGTTAGTTCGACTCGTGGACCATGAGATCTTTAGCTGGGAATGACTCAATCCCAATTTGCCATCCTGATAACGGTACGATATGAAGGCATGCCAGTGGATCAGTGTGGCAGCTGTCAGTCAGTAGGTCTCCCGCTTCCCAGCTCCTTTCTATCGTCTTCAATTGGCCGTGCGAAATGGAGAACAACGATCAAGTTGATCGCGGAAGTATGGATACTTTGAAAAGCATAAATGAAGACCGAAAATCGTGTGTGAACGATCGTCAGCACAATTATAGTTCGCCGCCGAAGAATCATCACACCTCATTCGATCCGGGCTTCTCGGCAACAGAAGCATCAATACTGTACGTACTCTATACAGTAAGGAGTAAGCACGGCAAAATCCACCAGGCTCACCCCAGAAGTTCATCCATCAATGCGGAATGATCTCTTTCTCCCTGATGTATCAATTGCAAGAGACCCCTGAAGATGTGGTGGTCGGGCCCATTCTTTATCAATCCAGTAATGATATGATGTGATATGAGATGGTAAACTCTAAGAAGTAAGTTTCATAAGCTTCTGTTCTGTCAACATCATAAATTTATCGCTATCAATCAACTTTGAGTTGGATGAGCAAAGCTCGATATAAACACTCAACAAATGCATGTTAGTTCAGGCTAAATTCCAATCGTATTCGGCCTTGGATGAGTTAGCTATTCCCCAACTTTAGGTTACACTCTCGCCTACATTTTGATTCAAGTAACATACAACAGGTACACGGTAGCGTACGTGAATGGTCACTTATTGTTATAGATGGCAATTTTAGCTGTCGAGGGGTTTATTGGTGGACGGAATGACCTTGGCAAGTAGAATACCATCCCTGGCATAGAACTTGAGATCAGCAGTATGGACAGTTCCATTTTCAGTGCCGGTTCCTAGTAAGTACTACCCAAACAGTGATGCGGATAGGAATCTACTCCGTCAGTACGGTCATATATCCGTATTGGGCACAGTATCGCTCATAAATTGTAAACTTCCAACGCTTGGATCACGCCTTCCTCTCCCGTCCTTCTACAGTACTGTATGCACAATACCAGATCTTCTCTCACAAATCCACTCTGGGGCAAAGTAGCCGAGATCTAGATTTGGTACCTGAAGGTTCTGAGCTTCATTTACACACCTGGTCCCTTGGACTAAAGGAATTATGAATGCTTCAAATGTGACCGTGGGTCCTCCCGAACGAACGGTTACGCAAACAAAATACATTCTTTTGGGGCTCATTACTCTAGAGCCGTTGATTAGAACTTTATCATAGCCACGTCACGTTAACGTATACACATTGTGGTTCGAGTTTTGTCGTTCACTTCATCTTTGTATTCACGGAGACATTGGGAGTTCTTCGGAAGTGTGACTAGCCGCCAGTTCTGGAGTCAACACAGCTGGTTTCTGCCGCTGTCAACGGAGAATATGGATTCGTCGGAGTTAATGGTACCGGCGGAGTCACACGAGAATAGAGGACCACAGATACAAGGAGTTGTTATACTGTTTGTCGTTTTGACGACAGTTTCGGTTTCGCTACGATCATATTGCCGTGCCTTTGTTATCAAAAGTTTTGGTTGGGATGATATATCCATCGTTCTTTCTTGGGTTAGCTCTCCTCCTCATTTGACTATCGAATTGACTTTGAGATATACCTGCTAACTGGCCTTTGAAAAGGTATTTTTTATGTTTTTTGCCGCATTTGCGTTGATGTCTGTGACTTATGGAAGTGGTCAACATATTTGGGATATCCCGCCCGAAAATTTCCCAATTGGTCTCAAGGTATCTCTATCTCTGCTTGTTTCCTTCAGTGAAAATTGGTGGCCCATTCTCTTGATTTCAAGAGGTCGAGCAGTCTGAGGGCGGCTTATGCTTCACCCGAGCAGAATGACGTGGGTTGCATGCTCTTAATATGTATTATTCAGGAGAAATACCAGGCCTCTTTCATCGACTAGTGTGAATACATTTTAGATCATCATAATTTCTCATTTTGAGCATTTGCTAACTTTTCCCTCAGTATTGGTGGTTATGCGAACCCGTTTACGTCGTCTCAAACATGTTCCTCAAGCTTTCTATTGCAGTTTTCCTCCTGCGGCTTTCAAGTGTACGGCTTCATCGATATATTATTTTGGGGACTCTTATCATGTGCGAAATAGGCGGCGTCTTCTATTTTCTCGTCTTCATTTTCCAATGTCAACCTTCAAACTATTTCTGGACGAAGTATACTGGTGGAACAGGGAAGTGTATAGATGCCAATGTTCCAGTCGATGCAGGATATGCATATAGTGCTATAACCTGTGCCACGGACTGGATTTTGAGTCTTATTCCAATATGGGTTGTATGGAATTTACAGATGACACCAAGAGACAAAATAAGTGTGGCTATTATTCTATCTCTGGGTGCAATGTAGGTTATTCCCACTTTATTCTTCGTTTGCCTATTCTATTCCCCTATCCCAATCCCTCTTCCCACATTAGAGCGCTAGGTTAGCATAAACTTACATGAATACAACACTAGTGCTTCTACAGCTACCATTATTCGCATTCCATATCTTCATGACCTCTCCAATATAGAGGATTTCCTCTTCGCTACGGTTGATGTGGCTATCTGGTCCACTACGGAAACAGGCATTGGAATTACCGCCTGCTCGGTTGCCACTCTGCGCCCCCTTTTCCGTTCTTTCTTTGCGCGCAGCAAGCTGTTCGGTAGCTCATCAAAAGGACCTAGCGGCTATAGTAATAACTGGGGTGGCTATCCAGATACCAAGGGAGGTGGATATATCAAACAAAAGAGTCTGAACGAATATTCCGGAGGTTCGAGGAACGCTAGCTTTGGAGGAGATGCTGAAAATTGCAAATTGAGGGATGACATCCCTTTGAATTCAGGTGTTACGACGACCATTGTGACTGGAAAGAAGAACGTTGGTGGTCATCACGACGGTACTTCGGATGAACATTCGCAACATGATGAAGATGAAAATGGGCATGATATCGATTTGGAAAGAGGGCATTTGCAAAAACCAGAAGCAGCGGAACTAAAAGGGAAAACGCGTAGTAAGCGGATATCTAGGCATGGGGGGAAATGGAGTGGAGGGAAAGGGAGAAGTAGAAATACGAGCGACTCTCGAAGTCAAAGTAGTGAAGATTCTGTTTGGGGAATGGGTATCACGAAAACTACTAACACCAAAATAAGTAGTGTTAGGATGAGTAGGGTGGGTGGTGGTAAAGATCGTTAGGGTTATGGGAATTATGGTTCTGGGTCAGCAATGTAAGATTATAACATAATGATGATGAGTAGATACCCCGGTGGATCGAAGTGGAATCTACTTCGCAATTTTTAGTAGAGTAATAGTATATAAGACCTTACTAAGTCTTTACTTTTGATGCTACCTGTCTTACAATCCCAAATCGTTCAGTGCTGAATCCATTTTTGAAACAACAGCTGGCCGACTGGGCTTGAATATTTGAAAATCGTCCCTATTATGTCGCAACGTAAAGATAGTTTAGTGACACACAAAATATTATTCCGAATTTGTGATAGTGTAGTGGTGATTCTCGCTGCGCTCTGGACAGATTTAGGAATCGGGTGCAGTAGAATCTTCGCATGACGCTTAGCGAATCCCATATTCAGGTTAAATTATGGACCTCCATATCACCAATACGACAAATGATTGTCGTATTATAGTGAGGAAGTATAGGGAGACAAATTGTAATCTAGCTCCCTGCATTATATTCCATATAAGAAATGGTCGGCGTTTATACACGGATAAACATAGCGGTTCCACAACGAAAAGCGATCAAATGAGGGGTAAAAGGTTCCGCTGATACGGTTGATAATTAAGGTTAAGCATCGGGCGTAGTACTGTAGTACAACGAGAAGCGATTAAATGAGGGGTAGAAAAAAGAAGGCCCTCATCAAGAATCTCATCTTATATCTTGAGCATTCCCGTTTGAATCGAGATTCATCAGAAAAGATTCGAATGATCAATTAATTTTCATTGAAACCATAATTGAAATATCCTCACAATTTGTTCTGCTTGTAAAATGGCGTCAACCCAGACGAAGAGCACAATGGACTTTCTGGTAAGAGCTAATCTTGCGTGGTGGTTACCACTCGAACTTGTGTTGATGCGGAGTGAATCCTAGCAGGAGCTCATTTCCCAATTACATGATGCCCATTCGAGATGAATTTGGCATTTCGTGGAGAGTTCAGCTGCAACAGATATGGCTAACAGCATTTTAGACCTTCCATAACACAATTGACGGAAAATTGACCAATACAACACAAACCAGACATAGCATCAACCCATCCACTGGCCAACCCAATCCTCCGGTTCCACTGGTATGTTTATTCCATTCACTAACTCTTTGTTCTCGATGTTCAGTCCTGTTCCCTTATCTCAAGCTTTATTTTCCGTTTCCTCACACGTCATTTTCGTTTATCATCAACCCTTAGATCCTCACTTCCCCTAACACCTGCTATTGATAAGCAAAGCTAACTCTCCGATTTTGAAGACCACCAATATCGAATTAGATGAGGCCGTTGCAGCAGCAAAGAAAGCTCAAAAGACTTGGTCCCGCACTTCTTTGACAGAACGCCGCACCATTTTCAATGCCTTTGCAGATGCATTGGAGTCATACAAAAGCGAATTCGTCGATCTCCTTATTGCAGAACAGGGCAAGGCCAACTTTCTCGCTCAAGATGAGTTCGCCCGAAGTGTAGCAATGATTCGACAAACTGCAGAGCTTACACTTACTGAAGAAGTTGTGGAAGAAACCGATATAATGGTAGCACGTGTGAGATATGTGCCCATTGGGGTAGGATGTGGACTGGTGCCTTGGAACTATCCACTCTTGCTTGCGACGGGAAAGCTTGCACCTGCATTGTGGGCTGGTAATGCGATGATCATCAAGCCGAGCCCAGATACACCATATTGCGGGCTCAAGCTTGTGGAATTAGGCAACAAGTTTTTTTCCTCCGGGAGTATTACAATCGTTAAGTGGCGGACATGAACTGGGACCTATGTGTACCGCTCATCCTGGTATTGACAAAATAGCATTTACCGGGAGTATTGAGACTGGTAAAAGGGTTATGGAGAGTTGTGCTGGAACACTGAAGCGGGTTACCTTGGAATTAGGTGGAAACGACTCGTGTATTGTTTGTGAGGATGTCGATATTGAGAATGTGGTTCCACAGGTACGTTCTTGCGGGTTATTTTCATAATCATAACTTTCTTTTCTATCACCTCCCGGCCGTCTGATGATATTCCTTCCATTGTATGAATACATGGTTTTGGAAGTCTAAATAGAAAACAAAGAAACTCAAGTGGCCAAATTGGCCGAAGTGGTGCTTTAGCAAAGCATCTCTCCACCTATTACTCAACTAATCAACACTTTAACAGATCGCTCAATTAGCATTCATAAACTCCGGTCAAATATGCATGAATATAAAGCGTATCTACGTTCACGCAGACATCTATGACCAATTCCTTTCAGGCCTCGTATCTTACGTCTCCAACCTAAAAGTTGGAGGTGGCGCTGATCCTACAAACTTTGTAGGCCCGCTTCAGAACAAGGCTCAACTTGAGAAAGTACAAGGCTTTTATGACGATATTGAGAAAAACGGGCTAAAAGTTGCTCTTGGAGGTTCAAATGAAAGCATTCAAAAGAACGATAAATTGAACAAAGGCTATTTTGCCCTCCCCACAATCATTGATAACCCACCCGACAGCGAAAGAATCGTACAGCTCGAGCCATTTGGCCCCATTGTCCCTGTTCTCAAATGGACTGGTTCAGATGAAGAAATAGTTGATAGGGTGAATGACGGCCTCACCGGACTAGGATCCTCAGTATGGAGTAAAGATATCACGAGGGCCGAGAAAATGGCTCGTGAGTTACAGGCTGGCAGTGTCTGGGTGAATACCCACTTTCGTTCCTTTCGGGGGGTTCAAGAATAGTGGAATTGGAAGGGTGTGGGGATTGCTGGGATTGAAGCATTGGTGTAATTCCCAGAGTGTTTGGTTGCCGAAAGAGAAAGCCAAGATCTAGAAGAGAAGGGGAGATAAGGAATAAGGGAAATAAGGAAAATAACGATTACGATCGCGAATTAGACATTATTAGATATCCTTAAACTGCGCAAGATCTTGGGTTCAACTTTGAACTGCATGAGCATGACACATGATACATGATACATCGCTGTTAGGAATGAATAACCTTATTGCAGGTGTGACTCTAACGAGGTTTATAATAGCTTCGCCTCATATTGACCTTATAATAACACAACATTCTACGTATACACACCCATAACTAGAACCCCTTTATCGCTCGGTCTACTCAGACCGAGTCCGAACCTTCTTATGAATACCTATCTCATACTGTTTTGAATAACAACATTCGCCCACCCTTCCCAGGTCGTGTTGAAGTATATTTTGATCGCTGTCTTCAAATAAAGCCCCAGGCTTATATCGCTCGACGCAATGGGGTCTGTCTGTTAGGTTTTTCAAATCAACACCCACCGCCATGACATCAAACAAAATTGAAACACACCATTCTTTACCTTCATGTCCTCGAGTATGAAAATGATAAAACTAGCCTTGACCTAACTCTACCCCTTGAGCTGTCGTTGTCCTTGCTGGTAATCTACAATTTTTGTTGTTCCGTTGTACTCAAGTAATGGTGTTTGGTAGAAATAAGGCTAACCCGAAGGGGGCCACTTGGTCGTGGCTGAATCCCGGAGACAACTTAGGCCGATCCGAAACGCTCACAATAGAATCTAGATCTTGCAAACATCTGAGGTTACTTAACATTAGGTATACTTCACGGAACGAATGTTATATCTATATATATATATATATATATATATAGTTTTGACTAGTTCTCAAAGTTTGGGTGAATATCTTCCTGCATCTGTACTCCAAAAATTCACTCTATCTCCCACTCTATCTTCCATTAGAGCCCCTCTTCGATCGAGGATATAGCGATTCTAGGCATAGAACATTTGCAAGAAGTGAGCAGCAAGTTCTGCTTGATAAGGACCAGTTCACAGCTTATGGCGGGCTCCAACTACAACTTTCGGACTCTATGATTGACCGCAAGGTTGATTTTGGGATCCATTTGTCAAGGGACCAACTAATTTGACGACTAATCTGATTGGATCGCAATCTCTCCGTGAATCTCGAACCCTCCCTGCATACGATTGTTACAGCATCAAATATAATGAAAAAGCCCCAAGAGTAGTTAGTTCCTCATGAACAATACATCCCCCAACGAATGTCGCTTGAGATCTGGGTAACGTAACTGCACAAAAGACTAGTACTGTGTCCCCTTGGAGTGTCATCTCTTCCCCTTTGTCCCTTATAATGCAATGTGGCAAGGTCATAACCTGCCGGATGTGTCTCCGGACACTTGCCCCGAACCCATTTTCTACCATCTTCGCTCTTGAAGTGGCATGTTTGGGTGGGAAATTTGTGTTGGGTTCGTTGTACTTATGCAAACAAGCTCCGACCTCAGACATGCGGGGTTGCATGATGCGGTGCCGACGCGAAGTTCCATTAGAAAGAGGTTGTGCTGAAATGCTGTATTAACAACACTTTACTCTCTTAAACAGGAACCTGGTTCAGCTTCAACGTGGTGCCGAATGCTTATAGTGCATTTTGACCCCGCCGATACAGCGGCAGCGGTAAACTACAGCTATATTTTGTTGAGAACTATTGACGAAACGCTTTGAGAATCGTTGCCAAACAGTTTTATTGAGCAGTTCATCGGTGTCAACCTTCTTAGAGATTAATTTGCTACTGCCGTTCCGACAGCAATGAAACTCCTTTTTCCGATTCAAGTTCAATTCGATGTCACGATATTTTTGTACTCTGGAAACCTTTCTATCAGTCTCCTGAAACCTGGAGGTTTATCAATGCGACCACTGCGAGCTCCTGTGACGTCTACCAACGTATGGATATCATTTCACCACATCCAAGCTTGGTCACTCCTCGTCAACTTTGGTCACATTATTTTAAGACCACCACAAGCAGCTGATTCTAGAATTCTAGAATCCCAGTTGCTTCTTGCTATCGTATTGCATTTACTTTAGTTCTTTGAGGTTACCAGCCATACAAAACATTTTCTGGCCACTTCTCGCTGCTATTTGGCTGATTAAACAAATCGTCAATCTTCCCTTTCTCTTCGAAAATTTGACAATATTCTCGCAGCTATTCACTCATTCTATGATGACTGGCTTCTGCTGACTGCTCGATTTCCATAAGAAGCAGTAAATTTTATTCTTACTCACATTTTTTAGTAATCGTGGATTGAAAGCAAAGTACGGAAGTTCTCAAGTTACCTCCATATATGGCCACCTGAAAAGTTCCTGAGTTCTCGTGAGAATGATAATATCTCATCTAAACGCAACCCGAGTGGTTAGCCACCGCTATTATTGTTGTCATCAGCGGTTCCTGCTGATATGCGATAGAACTTAAGAATCTTTGTGCCCCCTAGCATAAAGGGTGGGTAACCGGCGGTTGATTGGGTTTGAGTATGAAAATCTAGATTTTCACTAGCGTGGATGAACTCTAAGTTTTCGATATGTATCATCCTTCTTAATGACGGAAGCACATCGTTACGAGGCTAGTGTTTGGTTATATACATGGAAACAGATTCTTCTAACTCTGGAAGTTGATTGTAGCCACAGGATAACGAGACATGGTGAATCCCTTTTATTGTCGAACTTCCGCCCCGCCATTGTCGCTTAAATAAGGAGGCTATTTCAATTGTAATATGACTGATTTCTACTGTCAATGGATCAATTTCTATGCTCTAGTGAGTACACCATCTTACTGAAGCGTCATCGGATCCATGCCTTGTATGATTTCATAAAACACTCTTCTATCGCATATCGTCCTTTAATCTTTCCTTGATAGTGTCACTACTTTGAGTTTGCGCTCTGTCGTTGTTCTTTGAGCACAAGTTCATATTGCTGTCGCCATGATCAACACCGTCACATCCCAAATTAGCGGGGATGTGGTCATTCTGTTATTGGGGTGAATTCGGAGCAGAGGGAGCTGCTTCTCCTCAAGCCCCCCGAGCTCGCCAAACCTTTATTTAAGAACTACCTTACTACCTGTGAGGGTATGATTCTTTGGAAATAAATAACCAACCTTACAATCCCCGTAAGCCTTCGACAACAAGATAACTTCAACTTTCATCCTCTCCTACGGTCATATTGAGACACGTTACATTCGTATTATTATTCTCACCATTCTCAGTAGTTTTGCAGGTTCACCAGCTTTAATTAGCCAGCGGCATAAGGATACCTGCTTCCTGCTCCCTGCAGCTTTTCCACTTGGTCCTGCAAACATAAGGTTGGTCACAAACGTTAACCTCCCATCAAACTGAGATTAACAATAATTACATTCATTGCTTGCTCTATTCAAACATCCTCTTTCATTTTCTATCTTGGTCAAACCTAATCCCATTTGTACCTAGATCCTGTCCTGACTCTAGCTATACTCTTATCCACGTATTTATCATTAGCAAACACGACAATTATTCTTATAATTCGATCATTTACTCATCCATCAATTCACTCACCACCATAAATTTTTAACCGATCACCTATCATCAATGTCAGATTTCATCACCCCACCTTCCTTTGTCAAGGTCAACTCTACAGACACTCCTCCTACCCCTCAAAGTGGCCATAGACACATTATGACAAGTCCTCCTGCCCTTGTCATTAGATCTGCGGATCCTGCAAAGCTTAAGAGAAAACTGGCATTAACTTTTGCGTCGCTTTACGATGATGAGCCTACTCCCAGCCTCAAGGTCAAAACTGAAAAGAGGTCACTTTCTTCGCCTCTATGGAAGAATTCAAAGATCGAACCCAAAACTGGTGAGGAACCGAAAGTTGCGAATAATGAAGATTTGTTGCAATACCTGGCACCTGATCTTATCGAAGTGACTAATGGAGATCTTAAGAAGGAACTGACTCCACCACTAGAGAAGGATGTGACTGTCGAGTCGTTTGGGAATAACATGAATACGGTCTTATCATCAGCCTCAGAGCCAGCACTCGGAAAATTAGCGGGATTTTCTTCGGTCGATCTTGATTTGACCAAGGGATTACAGATGAAAGACGCCCCTAAAACCACCACAGAAGGTCAGGAAAAGCTAACAATCCGTCATGAATGGACTGGAACAAGTCAATTTGATGGAATTACCGATATATCCATCAGCCTTCAAGAGGAGGCAAGTATCCCCTACATAACTTGGTACATTCACTCACATAATATGTCCAACAGAACCAGCTCGACAACCTCATTCTCTACCGTAGGGCACTGGTACATGACATAACTCTTTCGCCTCACGACCCTTCCTTCTACATCGACCTTTCAAATCTTGATGCAAAATTAGCTTTCAGTGACACCTCATCTCATAACGCATATCGCGCTCTTCTTCTCCTCAAAGCTGGCCTCCGAACCATTACTCCTCAACAATCTGAGCTATCTCGTTCAGTATTCACGGCTATTTCGACTCGTTTATGCACAACTTCGATCGCAACAATCATTGATGAGTTAAATTCAATGTATATTCGCGCTTATCGATGTTTGGTCCAAGGATTGTTACATTCTGGGGCATTTTGGGACGGCCTAACTGTGGTGAAACTTGGTCTTGAGATTTTCCCAGACGATGTTGAATTACTCGATCTCAGAAGCTTATTGCGCGAATCGTTCCAGGATAGACATCACTCAACAATGGAAGACGTCAAGAATGGGCAAGTGGTAAATATTGTTGCAGCTACTCGTCCAGGATTGATATATCAAAAGAGATACCCATGGATGGCCCCAAAGCTTTTCGTGCGAACACCTCGTCTTGTTAGACAAGTCAATTCCAAGTTTCCATCCCTCAATGCAGAAGTCCGGCCTGTTGTTTTTGGCTCTCCTGGCACAGCATCCACATTCAAACATCTTTCTGGACTCCCCAAAACAGGAGATGTTGGTCCTCTTGGTATCTTCGCCAAGTGCGATATCGAAGAAGGTGAATCGATTTTAGCCGACAAGTCAATTGCCTGTGTTTCTGATATCTCACCCTCGACTGGATTGTTTTGCGACGCATGCCATGCCGCTCTTTTCCCCCCTTTCACATATCCATCAGAAATTCGTCGTCCCTCATGCGGATGTAAGGTATCTTTCTGCTCCACTGGCTGTCACGATATTGCCATCGGCAGCTATCATAAGATCCAGTGTGGTATCGATTTCGGCTGGCTCTATAATGCTGGCTCACTTCAAACTGATTGGAACCCTATCATGTTTTTGCGCGTAATTTGCATCGTTCTAAGTACGCCTGGCTGGTCAAAAGATTCAATACCTCAAAAGAATCCTCTACAGCATCCACTGGTGGCCAGAATGACGGCGAATTATACCAGCAATAACGAAGCATATAGTCACAGCTACGATTGGTCTTACCAGGACAATATTGTTGCACCTACACGCATCCTGCTTGATCTCGGTATTGACATATTTTCTCCTATTAAAAAAATATACGAGGGTAGAATCAAGTTCCTGGCAAATATCTGGACCCCAGAACTTATTCAGACAGTTTATTGGCGCATGTCAAACAACGCAAATACTAGTACGATTAACATTACTGGTCTTCAACAAGGAGGTTCTCCACCATCAGCGTCTAAATCTTCCGCAGTTGGACTCTCCACCTTTGGACAAGACAAAAATGCGCATCTAATCGTGCTGAGCCCTTGCTATTTATTTTTCAACCACAGCTGCAGACAAAACGTATCTTGGATAGGTACAGTCTCAGACGGAACCGATGATATATCGTGGCTCGTGGCTGGAGAGGGATCAAACCAGGAGTTGATGAAACCTGGTAGTAGCAGTGTTATTTGCAGGGCTAATAGAAACATCAAGGCAGGCGAAGAGTTAACCATTAGCTACGTTGGCGATCCTATGGGCAATTACACGGAAGAAGAGTACCACAAAAATCCAAAATTGGCCATTGGAAAGTCGAAAAATGGTGATATCAGTGAGCCTAGATGGGCTATTCGGACCTCTTTGACTAAATGGTTCAGTGATGGTGTTGGATGTGGCTGTGAACAGTGTGTTGAGGAAAATCAAAAAGAGAACCTACCAATGAGAGTGAAGTTGTGATGGAGAATGGGATATTGAAAGGACTCATCTAGAGGGGTAATGGTCTAATATCTATTTATTGTGTGTTTGATTTGAGGCAGGAAACACGTTGGATCTCAAATTAAGTTAAGATCATTGAGCAATAACAATTAGAAAAAATTATGATAGCATGAACAGAACAGAACATATTTACGTAGGATACAGGAGTTCCTAGGCAAAGTCAAAGGATTGATCAATGGAACGAATGAAGTTTCCATCTACCTACTTGATTAGATCAGGTAGATATTTTGGGTCAACTCATAAAGAATTATCCACATAGAAATAACTCAATCCCTTGGTCAGAGCGAATCAGGGTACTAAAGAATGCAGCCATACCTTTTCGTTGCCAATTTGTATCAAATCAATAGCATTTATTCCTTAGGACATAGTTTCAAAGAACTGATTTCCTTCAACTGAAGCCTCATGTAGAGTATGACACTGGTTATTTGTCTGTATCAAGATATGTTAAGTTCACATTGGATCTTCATCATGCGCTCGTCTAGCTTGTCATTCAATCCCTCGATGATAGATAAGTTTGGCATCAAAAACTACCTAACGGGTGGTCTTCCCAGGCTGAGTAGCACTCTAATGAACAGCTTCAACGGTACAACCCCAGAATGGAAATACATCTGCCTTCCACTGACCCCCTTTCTTTTCAAAACGCCATTAAGCGCCTATACCTCTCAAGCGCCCGCACAGTTCCATAAGTTATCAAGAACTACCTCATTATTCCTCAATGTGATCATTACTATACCAACATGCTATGCCCACATCATCATCTTCCAGCTAACAAAACTGATTTTGCGGGGTTTTATTACGTTGTTGGGAGAGGTATAGGTACAGATACAGATACACACACAGATGGGATATCACTTAAGTGGAATGGCATTTACTAGCCCCAAGATCCGGTAACCCTTTGACATCGCCAACTATTTACAGGCTGTGGAATGCTCGGACGGAGATATATCTAGGAATTGCTAGGCCAAGAAGGATATTCAATCGTCAGAGAAGGGACTATAATGGCTGGCAATCACGCAGATTAAGTAGAGGAAATATGAATACTATACATCTGAAAGTCTAATGGCACATTAGTGATAAAATCAATAGCGAGGGAAGAAAAACGAGGATGAGCTCGTGGATAGTGCCCTGATAGAAGATGAAAGGCGAGAACTTATTTGCAGTGAGAGCTGTAATAAACCACGCTGTCATTGTGGAGCCTATGTCGTAAAATCATTTTGCGGGGTTTGGTAGGTGGTCGTGTACCTTGAGCACCTTGAGATAATGTGTGATATATGACTAGAATAAGTGTAAAGCAGAGGTGGAACTAATGCAGAGCAGTGGTTCGAACATATCCGGGAAGGTCCTAGAAATACGCTTAGAAAAGATATGGGGTATTTTTCAGCTCATATCAAACCTGAAGAGTTGTTCATGAGTTTTGAACATGCAATATCACATAGTTAGAAAGCAGTATTGACCAGTGTTGGTACCTCGACAAGTATAACATACTTTAATCATGAAGCACTTGAAACAGAAATCATTGTCGATTACGTGGTAAGCTGCCTCCTCATGGGTATGGTTGGTATATACAGCTCCCCTACTGACGCCATTGGCAAACCCAACTATAGCAAGCCTTGCTTTTGTAGATCGTAGTAAACTTTCTCGGGCATAACATTCCCCTCAGCATCCTCCATTTGAACGACACCAGTTTCCTCTGTCTTCCCCTTCTTCTTTTCTCTTTGCAATTTATCCCACAGCTTCAAGGCATCTTCGATTCCCGTGATCTCTCGGAATAGTGTCGTGTTTGTGATACCCAAGCACTTTAAGCCATAGATATGACGAGCTTCATTGAAATGCTTATCAAATGCTCTTCTACCCATGTAAACATAATTTCCACAGATCTCACACTTGAACTCAACACCGAGTCCATGGAGTTTATAAAGCCAGAAAGGAATAGGTTTGCCGTCCCAGGCTAATGGCAACTTCAGTGGGTTATAAATTTTATCATCTCCATCCGACTCGCTGTCAGAATCTCCATCACGAGGTGCAGCAGATGATGACTCGGCGAATAATGAATCAAGTTCCATTTGTCTTTCACGTTCGGTCATACCTTGCTTTCGTTCCACATTGACTCGGGTATCACTTCTTTCTTGTGTCATAGCAGCAGCAAGACGTCTTACTCTGTATTCTCGCTCCGCTATGGCACGTTCCTTTAGGCGAGAGGTAGATGATGCTGGTTGTGCTGCGCCATTGCTGTCCTCTCCAGTCTCGGCCAGTCGCGCTGCTCGCGCTTCTGCGGCTCGAACGTGCTTCTTTCCTGGTAAATGACCTTTGTAGACGTTCTCATTCTTGAATTCCTTCTCACAATCCGCACACCATATTCCAGAATTACTTGTTCCATTCACTGGTGCTGTAATCTCGAGTTTCCATCCAGGAACATCATTATCTTTCCATGCCTTCTCGAAATCTTCCTCAATGCTCGAGAACAACTTTTCTAAATTCTCCAATGGCCTTGTTCGACGCATGAACCCTTCGAGATAATTTGCCAATTCTCCAACGTATGAAAAGTATTGATCAGTCATCTTATCTGGACGTTTCACTGGACATGTTGGAGGTGCGAATGAATCGAAGTTGTCCAGATATTGTAAATATGAGAGCCGCTTGATATTAGGGAGGTTGAGGAATAATTCATGGATGGTTGTAAGATCTAGGAATCGCCCGAAAGCTTCTTCTCCGGTGAACATGTTGTCAATTTCTGATATGGCAACTTCCCCTTCTGCAGGTGTCTTTTTCTTGTAAGCCTTTTCAAGATTCTCGACCGGCTCATTGGGGTATCTTTGATGGAAACTCTTAATTTCTCCAAGTTGCTTGTAAAATTCTTCCAGTGGTTCGCCGGTTGATATGGATTGAATCTCTTTGCTTCGTACACCATCTACATCTTTGTATATGTCTAATAATCGTTTGGACTGATCTTGGATTCGATCGAGAAAGTTACCAATTTGATGATCTCTATTCAAACGTTCTCGAACCTGGTTAGTCGTTAGCATGATTGATTACCACACAAGTAGCTTCAATTATTACCTGTTTTGGATCTTCAACCACTCTGTCAGCGATGCCTTGCTCGAGCCTTTCGAGATCCTCATGGAGGAATCTCTGCTCCTCTAATATCATCTCGTGAGTTTGATATTAATTGGAAGAAAGATTGAAGCTGTGCTGGCCCGGGTCGGTGGTAATATTGTATCTGGGAAGAAAGATTGATGTTGCTTGTTGCTTGTTGCTTGTTGCTTGATATGGTTCAGCTTGTTGGATGGGATGGTTCTTGAACTTTTTGCGCCAACCAATCATTTCACGTGAATGTCTAGAGATGCGCTTACTTTAAATTTTGACGCTAAAAATTCAGAGCTTCATTATCGCATTCTAATAAGAAGGTGGGTTAGTATTTTACTATCATCACAAGGTAAACTCTACAACTTCAATTTCAGCCACGAAACACACAATCAACACCGCAGCAATCATGGCAGAAGGAATCGATAGAAAGATGGATGACCGTATGGAGTTTACTACTTCTGCGGACGTCACTGTCGCGCCAACTTTCCAAGATATGCATCTTAAGGGTATGTTTATTTACTTGTATGAGAATTAGCCATCAGGCTTACGATTATATAGAAAATTTACTCCGTGGTATTTACGCATATGGCTACGAATCTCCTTCAGCTGTCCAATCTCGTGCGATTGTTTCAAATCTGCAAAGGTCGTGATACGATTGCTCAAGCTCAATCTGGTACTGGTAAAACCGCAACCTTCTCTATCAGTATGCTTCAAGTCATCGATACTGCCGTTCGCGAAACTCAAGCCCTTGTTCTATCACCTACTCGAGAACTTGCGACCCAGATTCAATCGGTCGTTATGGCTTTGGGAGACTATATGAATGTACAATGTCATGCATGTATTGGAGGTACCAACGTCGGAGAGGATATCCGCAAGCTGGACTATGGACAACATATCGTTTCTGGAACACCAGGTCGTGTCGCTGATATGATTCGTCGTCGGAATCTTCGCACTCGTCATATTAAAATGTTGGTTCTTGATGAAGCTGATGAATTATTAAACCGTGGGTTCAGAGAGCAGATTTACGATGTTTACCGCTACCTTCCACCCGCGACACAAGTTGTGGTCGTTTCCGCTACCTTACCATACGATGTTCTTGACATGACTACAAAATTCATGACCGACCCTGTCCGTATTCTTGTCAAGCGTGATGAGTTGACTTTGGAAGGATTAAAACAGTACTTTATCGCTGTGGAGAAGGAAGAATGGAAATTCGATACTCTTTGTGATTTATACGATACCCTCACTATCACTCAAGCTGTTATTTTCTGCAACACAAGAAGAAAGGTGGATTGGTTGACAGATAAGATGCGTGAAGCCAACTTTACTGTATCCTCAATGCATGGAGAGATGCCCCAGAAAGAGAGAGATAGTATCATGCAAGATTTCCGTCAAGGAAATTCTAGAGTCTTGATCTCTACGGATGTTTGGGCTCGTGGCATTGATGTTCAACAGGTTTCATTGGTTATCAACTATGATTTACCAAGTAACCGTGAGAATTACATTCATCGTATTGGTCGAAGTGGTAGATTTGGAAGAAAGGGAGTTGCGATTAATTTCGTAACCAGTGAGGACGTTAGGATTTTGAGAGATATTGAGTGTAAGTTTTCACATTAACCCTTGTCATACAGGACTAATTGTTTGAAACAGTGTATTATTCTACTCAAATCGATGAGATGCCAATGAACGTCGCGGATCTCCTTACTTAGTTTTGTCAGGGCCAATTTAGTTGAGTAAACATAAAGAAAGAAAACGACGATGCTTCTTAAGCACGTCAAGAAAGTAACTTGCGTGGAGGAAATGGGCATTGTCCAATAAAGTGAGTAATTTCATGGTGTACTTAATGTTGAAGCAACGTGGTCAACTAACATTTCAAATATAGATATCAAATCGACAGAAATTCACAAGCAATTCTCCTATGAAATTCCAAGAGAAAGGTAGTAGACGAGGCACACTTTCAAAGTTTACTAATTTCAGTATAATCGAACCTGATTAGTTGATTCATATCCTTCGCCCCATCCTTAACTTACTCATATTGCAACGGTCTGAAGGAATAATCACAAAACGTCGTGATATCCTGACATATAACACGCTAAGGGTTAGTGATATGAGACAATTCCGTGGTTGAAGAAGACTTCATAGTCCACACCCAACAAACGCTTTTGACTAACATTTGGGGAAATGTTTTCATATCAAAACAACAGCATCGCAAGCGATGGCCAAAGATCCATCAACGAAGGAATCTGGCATGACCCCTTTCAATCTTGATATGCAAGGAAGTCAATCTCATTGAATCCCAAGCATCCTCCTCTCGGTACAGTACTACTACAGTACTTATCGCATTATCGTGCCCCTCCATATTTCATCATGTATGTATGACCTGGATGTGACGCAAGTGATGATGCATTCTCCATTCTGCAGAAATTAGCATCTAGGCTCAAATATAGACTGATTTGATCTGATGCTTTGGGTCGAGTTAAGTTTGATGGATCATTCTACAATTTTAAAAGATTGATGAATCTAGAAGTAAGTTGATAAACAATGTCATGAGAAGTCTTGAGGAGGAGATAGTAAATTACTTCTATGTTTCCTACAAAGCTTAAAATTTGTTGGTTCCTGAATCTAGAGTGGACGAATTTCGTGCATATAAATACTTGGCAATTTCGGTCATCATGGATTAACGATAGGATATACCTAGTAGTACGATATCATTGATCCTTTTTGACTGATGATTCATGAAGCATTTGATTACATAGATACATCCATATTTCCTAATTTGATTGAATTTGATTTAACTTTTCAGCCTCGGTGAGTATGCCTACGGAGTAGTATGCCGGAGTAGTATGCCGTCGGCGGTTAATATGCCATGCTGTACTTGACTTCATTCAATAGTGGCGGTTAGGTTGGCAAATGGCAATGGCAAGGGCAATGGACTAATAATTTGAGAATCTCAAGATGATTTGTTGATTTGTTGGTGGCGGATGAGCACAGCACGAGACCAAACATGTTTCCAACAAGAAGGCTTTTCAACCTCATGATCTCCCCAATCAATCATCAATCATCAATCATCCCTCATTCAAATGTCTTAACTGACCTGTTTCCAAACGATTTCTTCCCCATTCATCCAAGGTTCATCTGAGCAAACAATCACAGACTCAAAAGTCACAACACAAACGTCAAAACTTCAAACAACCATTGTTTGATGAGCTATTTTTCCCCAGACCCTCATTGCCTCCATCAGTTGATCCAATGTTTTCAGACCTTTTTTCATTCTTTTCGCCATCCGGGCTTCTACAGTACCCAATCTCTTATCCTTTCTGAAGAGTCAAGACCGAGGTATCTTTCTTGTCTCATCAAGATCCACCGAGGAGCGTACTGTATCTTGATTCCTACAACACGTCACAATTCGATACTGTATTATTGATCCGGGCGCCTATTCAACGCTCTCTACGGAGTTCAGTGTGCATCATACGCCAGGAACGTGTCAAGCCGGATTCCGGATTTCCCTTTCGATCCAAGGTAAAAGGGGCCGCGGGAACCTTGGAAAGGGGAAATGAGCATAGAGTCAAAGATTGTCCAGAAGCTGACTTCAATAATACATTATCAAACGCATACGTACAGTACAGTACAGTACAATACAGTACAGCTACTAGAAGAATAGAAATCCTATACGGAGGTCCCTCATTTCGTATCCAATCTAAATTCTTAACCTTAATTCTTTTGGTCTTTGCCAGTCATTTCATGCCGAGTTGTAGTGTCGGGATTTAATCCTGGTGCACTGTGAAGTAATGTACTGTAACGTTGGGAGTTTGGGAAAAAGGTACCGGGCTGAGATCCTTGTTGGTGTGAGGTTTTACTATTCTGCATGGGGCTTAGCGGGTGATCGTTTGGGTTGGCGGAAGATGGGATGGGATGGGATGGGGTGGGAATCATGGGATAGGATAGGATAGGATGAGATGAGATGAGATGATTTGTTTGGTGTGATTGATTGTGGTGGAGTCCGTGAATATGATTGGTTGGCTCAATGTGATTTGGTGGGTGTGATTGGTTGAATGTGATGAGTTGGATATGATTGACTGTATATAATTGGCTGTATATAATTGACTGTGTATGATTGGCTGTATATGAGATGACATGATTTGATGTGATATGAGATAATTGGTTCCAACTTCCAAGGCAAGTTTCACGTTGATCATGCATGCATGCAGGTGGCGACCGCAGAATGAGAAGGCGATGGAGATATATAAGGATAAGGTGGAGCACGGAGTAAATATACGCCACTGATGAGAACCTGGAATTTTGATCTTCTTAACGGTTCTTACAGTAGGTTGCAATTTAAGTACTGTACCTGTTCCTGCTTGGATGAGATACTTCTTTGCATTCTTCCAAGGTTATTCATCAACATCCACAGTCTAAACATCATTCATCATCAATCCATCATGACAGGTAAAGGGGAAGAAAAATCAATCCCTATCGTGGTAAGCGAAGATACTCGTGATTCGTGATACGTACATGCTAGGTAGTACATAGTACATACTACATACGTATGTCCCTACAGTACAGTCTGTTGAGATTAAACGTTTGTCTCGTATTAATATATGTTCACGTATTCGGCATTATCATCGGGATTCAGAGTGGGGAGATGGGCGGAGAGATCAGAGATGATGATTTAGATCTTTGTGTTGTTTTTGGGCTGCTTACTGTACTGTACTCAGTGTACTCAGTACTGTGGTTTGTTTGGGGTGGGTTTGGGTTGAGGAGGGAGAGGGTAGAATAGAGTAGAGGTAGAGCAGAGCAGGTCAAGAGACATATATGAAGATTCTTAAATGTTATTTAGTTGATAGATAGAAAGTTCAAGTAGATTAGACAGTTAAATATTGTGACAATAAAACGGTAGTTACTGTAGGAATGGCACAGCACAGCATAGCATAGCATAGCATAACCTCGTACATATGTTTGTTTACATTTCCTTCTAAGATTCTTTTACATTATCAGGCATAATTATTTACCCCTGAGAATTCGTTTATTTCATCTACTCTGTACAATACTTACTTCTTTCATATCTAATCATGTCATTCATAAATCATAATGATTCGATTCTATCCATATAGTAGTTAGTAATGGTGGCAGTAGTAAATACAGTAGATAATCAATGTCTCAAAGTAAAAAAAGATGATCTGGAACTGATGATCTAATGGCAAAACTAAACGGATTCAACCACTCAATCGATCCAAGAATGTCAATCCATTCCCATTTTCCATCCTCTCTCATTTCGTTCTTTATATTGATACCGGTTGTGCTACCTGGGAAAGAATGAGGAAGGCCCTGAAGGGTGAGGTATAAAGTAAAGTGTATTTGGATCCAGCTGGGAAGAAGCAAAAGCAAAGAAAAAAGAGCATTGATGGACCTCATTCTAAAGTTCATCTGATCAAGAGTTGGGTTAGAGAGTCGTTGATCAATGTTAATCGAATAGCAGCAGTAATGAATAGTAAGGTTATGGATCAGATGATGAACAAAACCCTAATACTCATTATTGGATTGTTGTGTTCTATCTTGAATTGTGATGACTTTGCCATGTTGATATCATTTCACACCTCCAGGCTTCATTCATTGGGTACGGAGTAGTACTGTACTCGAGTAGTTAACGATAATACTCCTATATACGTACAGCGAACATCCCTCCTTTCCCAAAATCGACTCCCTCTCACGCATAACCGATGAATCATTAATCTTCCATATCAAACTAAAAAGAAGCCCTTTTTCTTATTTGGTGTCGAATTAATTTACTTTTCTAATTGGTCAACCCTAATTGAATTCTTGTTTTCATTTCATCTCCTTACAAAAGGATGAAAAGTATCGGATCCATCCATAACGTTGTATGGGATACCTGTATCGTGATACTTCAGCCGTACAGAGTATAGAGTCATTAGATGAGACCAATAGGAGCAATAGGACTGCTACAGTACTACCGCTTCGATGCTAAAGGCTAAATGGCACGGAGGAGATGCCACATGCCACTAGGTAGTTTATTAGTTGAGTGATTAGTACGGAGTATAGCAGCTGTCTGTTAGTACACCAGTACAGTAGCTGTTCCAAGGGTATGATTAGTATGATAGCTTCGGCGTACCTTGAGATAGTGTTCTTTGGAATGCCCAGGTGGGTTTCACTGTTTGACTGTTTTGATCTTTGTTCGTGTTGGGTCTGTTCGTCTGATTGTCTCATACAGTACAGAGTGATTAGGATACGAACATAGTATAGAGGAGAGGTACCAGGGATCCATAATGCAGCTGGTATCATCCCAATATTCATTCATCAATGTCATCATTTGTTTTATTACCTACGAGTGGGTGACGATGAATGGTTTATGCCATGGTAGTTGTAGAATTCACAGTGCTCATGGTATTTGTAGTATTTATAGTATTCGTGGAATAGATACAAGTAGATCCAGGTTTATTATTAATGTGTACTAGCTACAGTATAGGTAGGTATCTACCTACACTTATTAGTTATTTATAATCTTATTCATTTAAATCCTATTATAATTCATCCATCCATTCATCCAATCATATTCAATTAATTCTATTCATCCAATCCTATCTATTCATTTCACCTTGTTGTTATCCTTTTAATTCTTAATCCTTCATTCTTCATTTCTAAATTTCTAAATTCTTTCCCCTTCCCTTTCCATCCCTTCCCTTCCCCCCCTTACCCTTCCCTTCCTTCTCCTTTAATGTTTCCTCATTCACCCATCACTAGGAATAAGCGCTTACTTAGGTAATATAAAGTAATATTAAGTAAAACTACATAGTAGATTATAGAAAAGTATAATAAAGAAGAATATTATTATTATTTACTTTATGATATATATATATATATATATTATATTTATAATTATAGTTATTATAAGAGTTAGTTAATTTCGATTTAATATTAAAATGAAATAAAATAAAATGAAATGAAAGAAAAGAAAAGAAAAGAAAAGAAAAGAAAAGAAAAGAAAAGAAAAGAAAAGAAAAGAAAAGAAAAGAAAAGAAAAGAAAAGAAAAGAAAGAAAAGAAAAGAAAAAAATAAAATAGAATAACAAAGCGAGCTAGATTATTATGCTTTTATTAATTACATTTTAAAAATCCCATCCTAATTATACAATAGCATCCATCCCATCCATCCATCCATCCATCACTCCCCTCCTCCCTCCTCCCTCCTCCCTCCTCCCTCCTCCCTCCTCCCTCCTCCCTCCCTCCCTCCTCCCTCCTCCCTCCCTCGACCCTTCCCCTGCTTCATCTTTATTATCCACCTTGGCCAATCTTCCCTTTTCCTGTACTGCAATCCCTATACCCTTGGCATATTAAGTGGGTATCCATGGATCTTCACGCAGCACAGTAGCTGGAGATTCAATTCAGATCTCTTTTGCATCTTTTTTCCTCTTTGCTGTTGTACTGTATTGTACATCTTTCTGCTGTAAAGTTACTTACTACTGGACTGGACTGGACTGCACGGGTATCTCTTTTCTGTCTTTTCTCTTCTCTACTCTCTCCTCTCTCCTCTCTCCTCCTCCCCTCCACTCTTTTCTCCTCTCATATCTTTCTTTCACCTTCACCTTCACCTTCCCCTTCACTCTCCCCACCCATCATCCATCATCCATCACTCTCGTTTATTGTGGGTATCTCATATCAATCCCAGCATCCTTTCCACTTTTTTCTTCCTTTAACTCTTCTCTTCCTTACCACTTCATCACATCCCTTTTATTACTTCTCTCTTCCCTCCGCCCTTTTGCTTTCCCCTTCCTTCTCCCTTTTTTCTACTCCTTCTCCACTGTTGAGAGAGAGGTTCACTGTCGTCCGTCCATCTTGACATTCACATTCATTCATTCTTTCATTCTTTTCCCAAGATAAATACTTCTTGCACCACACGACATATCCATACACACACACACACTCTTTTAGTTTGTCTACTCTCTCTTCCGTGGCAAGGTACACGTCAAGAGGACTAGCTTTTGGTGTTGTATACAATATCATTATCATTCGTTCGGTCTCATTACTTTCCACACAGACAATTGTCACAGAAGGGAAGTTATCTTATCGCATCCATCGCGTCGCCTTTCGAATACCTGTTTGTACAATTTGGCGCCATCGAATTACCGATCACTCGTTTGTAAGGGAGGTTGGAAGAAAGCATTTTTTAATCTCAAGAATTCTTCAAGAAGTGAATCATCCATAATCAAACCATTTGATTTGAATATTCAATCCTCTTGTCGATACATCATCCAATTTACGACCTCAAAAATCAATATCAAACAAAATAATCAAAACCTCTAACCACTTCCAAAGAACGTTACCGATTTTATATCTTCGTTCTTCACATTCTTTCTTGGCTTACATAAATCACCAAAACACAACACAACAATTCAATTCAAATCTCAATCACAAAGATACAAAATGCGTGGAAACTCTTTGATCGAAAAGGCCACAATCTTGGCGGGTTTGGCCAGTAGCGTTGATGCTTTCTGGCGTTTACCATGTAGAGGAAGAACTGGTGTCGCAAGAATTGATCCTTTGGTTAATCCTGGAACGGCGGGTTTGCATGCTCATTCTATTCATGGATCCAGTGTGGTATGTTGTTGTTGCTGTTGTTGATCTCCTTCTGGGAAGTCGGGAAATACTGATTTGATTCGGTGGATAGGTTTTTCTGAAACTTCAGGTTCCGATGAGTTGTTGGCTGGAAACTGTACTTCATGTTCAGTTGCTCAAGATAAATCCGCTTACTGGACTCCTTCGCTTTACTTCAAGAATGCTGCGACGGGAAAATTCGAGTTGGTTGAGCAAGTTGGTGGCATGCTTGCGTAAGTTGGCTTTTCATTACTTTTTCATGACCTTGATTCGCCTGCACAGCTTTCAGGCACAACCAAGACTAATCCATCCAAATAGGTACTACCTCCTCTACGGAGATAATATCCAAGCTTTCCCTAAAGGCTTCAGCATGATCGCTGGTAACAATGATCTCCGTAACTTCTCCAACTATCCCGTTCCTGATGTCGACAAGTCCAACTGGAATGTGGCCCCGTACAACACCCAAGATTTCCTCCGACAAGCCGCTTTGGGTTTCAACTGCTTGAACTATGCTGCCACCCCTGAAGCATCACTTTACCGTCACTTCTTGCCAGACAAGGCGTATCTCGATGCCAATTGCGCAGATGGTGTCAGATTCGAGCTCATGTTCCCATCGTGCTGGAACAAGGCCGCCGGAGTTGCCCCACCAGATTCAAGATCTCACATGGCATACCCCTCCACGGTTATGAGTGGTGATTGTCCTGAGGGATTTGATACCCGTTTGCCATCGCTTTTCTATGAGACCATCTGGAACACCGCCGCTTACAAAGGTGTGGATGGAGAGTTCGTCGTCTCCAATGGTGATCCAACTGGTTACGGATACCATGGAGACTTCATCATGGGCTGGGATGTGGATTTCTTGCAATCAGCGGTTGATACCTGTACTAACTTGTCTGGAAGAATTGAGGATTGTCCACTATTCGATATCCAAGATGAGAGTGTTTGGGGAACTTGCAGCATCGATATTCCATCGAACATCAAGGGCGATGATGTGACTGGCCCCATGGATGCTCTCCCTGGAGACAACCCCATTCAATCTGGACCAGGTCTCGCTACCAGTGGCTCAATTCCCGTTAACACCGGCAAGGCATCTTCCACTAAATCTTCATCCACATCCACAAAAGCGTCCTCTTCAAAAGCAACCACTACATCGGCCGTCGTACCAACCCTTCCTTACTCCGCCGGATCAAGCATTGGTAAGCTTCCTCAATTTACTAACCTAGATGTCTCTACCTATTCTATTCCCCACTGTGCACCTTTGCTATGATGTTTCTCTACCATCCTTTCTCACCTCGCCATTTCAACCTGTCATCCCGAATTCATTGAACTGAGTTTATGGATAATTGCTAACTCGATTTTCTAGCCGCAACCGCTGGAGCTTACGGACAAGGTGGTGTATTTGCCGCAGTTGGATCTGGATCTTATTCCACATCTACCACATCCGCCCCAGCCGGATATGGAACACCTACCCCAGCAGCCCCCAGCAACTACTCTTGTTACTACACCTGCACCACCAGCTTTCTTCTCAACATCTTACTCAACCACTACCAAACTTTCATATCTCAATGAGGAGGTAGAGGTCGATGAAGTGTACTGGGTTGAGGATGTGGTCACTGTCAACGGTGCCGCCAGAAGAAGACATGTACACCAACACCAAAAGGCAAAGAAGAGGGGTGGACAATTTGCTTAAGAATTTACGAGGTTTTGATTTGATCTGATTTTTGTCGTTTTTGCATATTCTATTCTAAAATCGTGCATCATTGCACTTTATGACGAGTTGGCGGGTTGGTGGGTTTATAGACTGGAAGGGAGAAGGGGGAGATGGAAAGGACATGGCCGTTGTAGCGGGGAGGCAGGCCTAACTGTAATCATGATGTGTCCTTGCGACGTTTGGCAATTTTTGGCAATTTTTTCTTTTGGCATAGACAAAGACATGAGATACCATTTACATACATAAACTATATCTAGCGATATCAAGAATGTGGCGAAGCAGACTGAAGGGCAACAGTGTGTTGGGAGTTGATCTATTGTATCCAAGCGCGTAAATACCATGGCATGAAATTAATATCTAAACATGTTCTTGCTGATGCATAACGCTGTGCTCGTAGTTCCTGATGCCATGATAGGATGTTGAGCAAGACAGCATGGTGTTGTGAGATGAAATATATCCCCGACCATACATATAGTGAAGGATCACAAAGATGGAAAGACTTCGCAATTCAAACAAACCTATATTCCATGATCAACCCTTCAAAATAACACCCGCAATTATATGAACCCATACCATCAGAATCCCATATTGATTCCAGATTCGTTTTACCAATATCTCCAATAACTAATCCATCGTCATTACAGTCTATCCATATCCTAAATCCCATGACAACCAAACAAGCAAGCCATTCAACCATCTCTCAAACTCCCACAACATACATTCAATAATCTTCGCACACCACACATCTCTCTTCTCGTATACCTACCCTGACCTATCTCCTACCTCCCACACCTCCAACTTAGATTTGAGCTCCCGCCGTCTATAAAGTCTATAGATTTTCTCTCTGCCCAAACGGATTTAGTGGGAGGGTTGTTCATGTGGAAGTTTGCATTGTGCTTGAGTTTGATGGGGGGGCGGGGCGGAGGGGGTGGAAGAGCAGATAGATAACTGGATTGTTGGGATGGGCCTGTGATCATTTGGGTAGAAATAGAGTTAGGGGTTTGGGATTCTTGGGTGGTGGAATGGACGTTGGCGTAGGTTGTTGTTGGGGGGGTGGGTTGTGTGTATATCTTAGAGATGCGGTTTTTTTGGGACGGTGTGCTGGAATGGCTAGATGGCTGGGAGTTTGGAATGGGAGTTAGTGGTTGGATTTTAGGAGGCGGATTGCTAGGTGGGACAGTCTAGAGAGAGGTGTTTGAAGGGGGTTCAAAGGGGTTGCTGGGAGAGGGGAGGAAGGATTGTTTGAAGATACCAAAGGTTGCAGCTACTGGGGATTCTAGCACCCATACCACAATATTTATCAACCACTATATCTCGATGAGTCGGAGCATTGTGAGAACAAAAACATCAATATTCTCTTCCTCTCCGTTCTTATAACCAAAGCTGCGGTTAATATTCTCGTGTTCGTTTTTGGTTCGGATATTACATTTGCATCTTCATACTCAAGTGGGAATAAGTATTTGAGTATTGATGGTTATTCTGGTACTGACTGTTTGTAGTTTAAACTGTACATTAGGTACATTGGAACATCGAAGATGGAATAAGTACTGGCCTGAAGAGGGGAAAGATGATTCCGAATACGGAATCCGAGGGTTGTTTGGGTGGAATGTCAATCGGTAGATGTTATGATATAATACCTATGTCATTGCAACCGGATCTTGAAATAACATCATATCACGCATATCAAGTGCTACTTGGTGCACCTCGATTTCCGCCTACCCAGACCATCTCTTCGCATCCCCAAATGTAGCCGTAAGAACAATAATATGATTCGAATATACCATCGAAACATAAGACATGGGAAAGATCAAAATTCCATCGTTTGGACTTCCAAGCAGGAATCGAAGGCTTCAGAATCAGCTGCTTAGAATCGTATTTCAGATATGTTCAGCATCAGCACAGTACCCGATGGTGATGCTGAATGTGGGTGATAGCACGACGGTTTTGGGGTGGAATTTGTATGTATGTATTTTTCGGACTGGCTTCAAACTATGGCTAGGTGAGGGAATAGAATGTATTCAGGAGCAAGTACATTTGTGATTTGGGAGACTCACATTTAGGTCCACGAAATTACTGCAGTACTGACGCCATCTAGATGTTCAAACATAAAATGGTATAACAATATTTCACTTGTTTTGTTTATAGAACACAGCATCAACTCAAGGTTTATAATGAAATGACAGAATACAGGCGACTATAGGTAAGAAAATAAACTCTGTGCGTCTATTTTGGTGTTTCTGGAGAATAGTGCTGATTTCCAACTTGGTTAGTAGACGATTTTTCATTTTGAGAATAGGAGCTAAGTAGGCAGTGGCCTAAGCCCAACTAAGGCACGGGTTGGTGTATTTGTTGTTGATCCATAGATGGATTGTGAAGAAAACCCTAGGAACTGCGAGTTCTATATCTATACCGTCATCGTCGTCATCAGCCCGAGTCTTCCACGATGCCCTCTCAGATTAACCTAAGTGAAAGAAACTCAAGATTACACTCTCATTGAATGAACCCCTCCTCTCCCCCCCAAAGAGGATTTGAGTGCTTGGTGTGCATATCCTTGGGGTGATTGGAAAAAGAATAGATCCAGGGAAACGTGATTGAAGAAAATGGAAGAAGCAAAAAGACGATCGAACTTTGTGGTATGACTTCAATTGACCATGATCAATGAATGTTATTACACACTTCAGATCACACGAAGGTTGGCAATTGGTCAAATAGCTGTCGCGCGCCTCTTGTTTGCTTTTGCCAATCCAGAGTTGATCACGATATTCAACATTATATCCTTCATTCAGATCTGATTAGATGACATCAGACATCCATCAGCCACCTGCAACTCCTGAAATCGAATTTCAAACAAGCGAAATGTTTTTACGGCTATTGTATAAGAAAGACGATGCAGGGCAGATTGAATTGGTGCGAGACTAAGCTGATGAGCATTTAAAGCTGTGCCACTAGGCTGGGAAAGGACAGATCAATATATATTACAACCTCAAAGTCTGAGCAATATATATACAGGTCAATTTTCTCAATGGTATCCTTGAGAAAAATATTCAATGGTCTTTTTTAGCTTATAGATCTCCCTATGCAATGTGCTTCTTTCATGGAAAAACACAATATAACAGTAGGAGTATATCCATGGATATGTAAAATGAACTTCATTGATTTCGTTTCTTGGATTTCTTGGATTTCTTGGAGAAACAAGGTTGGTGTATAGAGAGGAGCGCGAAAAGGATGTGCAGTAGAATGAGGATCTAAACCAGCAGGCTGATAAGCCAGGGTCTCACGCTAATGACTAAGTAAAGCTAATGCAGCCATGTGACTTGTGATAAAACCACTCCTTCATCTCTCGCCATTTCCACTAAAGTCACCTTAACCTTATTACAATACGGAGAGACGTTCGCTTATCTGCAGTGGAGAAACGGAGGTGGATAAAGTCCGGATTGTACTACTTAGCTACTGTACTTGATGACTGTACTGTACTGTACTGTAGTACACCATTCCCCATTACCCCGCCTAGTATCTAATTGACCATCTAATCATAACTGGGGAGGTGGTTCTAACTAATTGTCAACCTGTGGAGCTATCGAGGTGTCAAGCAATGAAGCAATCAAGCAATCAAGCAATCAAGCTGTTGGTTGGACTGTCTAACTGCCCAACTGTCTGACCATCTGACTATCTAGACAGCCGGATAAAGTATACTTTTACCTCTCTTCAATCTTTACCCTGCCGAAAAAAAAAACAACCATCCTAACCCTTCTGATCCCCGTCTTCTAGTGGATGACGAGTGATAGCCCGAGATTTACTCGATGATATCCCAAATCAGATAATTATCTGAGTAACTGGTAGCTCCATTCTGTGGAGTTGCCCATCAATTAAGCTTATCCTTTTTCTATCAGGGCCAAGAGGATCATTTGGATATAAATGCAGGTCTGTGAAAGGGGCAAATCAACTTGGGAATATAAAACCGAGATGAAATCCTGCCGTTTATGGTGGTTATGAGTAGGTGGCCATCAATAACATCACCAATAAAGTTATTACGATGTTCCTCCTGTCTTACCTCCACTATCTTCCTCTCTTTACCCCTCTTATAGTTCCACTTGTATCGGCACTCTCAAATACTGATACGTCATTGTCACTCTTGTATCAGAATAACCTCAATGCCTCCGATGATATAAACCACGTAGGCTTTATTCTACTTGATCCTCATTCTCCAAAAGATGCATCAGCTGCATGCAAAGCTGTGAATGAGTCGCTTCTTTCAAATAGCACAATCCAAGGATATAAATCAGACCTTCTCCTTCAATTATCATATCAAGCATACCAAGGTCGTGCTTCATCCTCTCAGCTTTATATAATTGATGATGGAGTCATCTCGTACGATTCGGCTCATGGGTTGAGCTTCCTGAAATCTTATGCCAACGCAACACTCCCTGTTCTTTGTACCCAATCAAGTAATGAAAGTCAACCTGGAACATCAGTTGCTGCTAACAGCAACAAGATTTCAATCGCCGCAGGAGGGAATACATACATTGGATTTCGCAATCAAAAGTCTTTTCGCTTTCTGGGCATACCATATGCTGATCCACCAAAAAGATTTGTCTATTCCACTCCATACTCACCTACTGGCCGAACAATTCTAGCCACGGAGTATGGATCGCAATGTTTACAAATCACTGGAGGCAGTGAAGATTGTTTGTTTCTCAATATTCAAACTCCATACATCCCCAAAGCGGGGTCCACAAAAGACTTAAGACCAGTCATGTTTTGGATACATGGTGGAGGATTTGTAGGGGGAAATAGTTCTGATGCAATTAGTGATGGAGGGAATTTGGCCAGTAGAGAGGACATTGTTGTAGTGAGTATCAACTATCGACTTTCAACCTTGGGATTTCTAGCCATTCCTGGGACGAACATCACGGGTAACTACGGTATTGCGGATCAAATCAACGCTCTCGAGGTGAGATACCCCCCTTCCCCCTTCTCTTGCATTGTAGTATAGGCTCATAGAACAAAATAGTGGACTATAAAAAATATCGCTGCATTTGGAGGAGATCCAAAGCAAATTACGATCATTGGTGAATCAGCTGGAGCAGGATCTGTGCGAGTCCTTTTAGGCTCACCACCAGCCATCGGAAAGTTTCAAAGGGCAGTAGCCATGTCTAATCTTGGAGGAGGTGTAACTCTTGGCCTCTCGGGTGACTATGCAACGACCTACTCCACATATCTCACAGTTCCTGAATCATATGCTCTCGCTGGCCAAAATATGATTCTAGCATCTGGCTGCAACCAAACTTCTCTATCTGCTCAAATTTTCTGCCTCAAAACCGTCCCCGCCGTACAATTAATTGAATTGGACATCAACGCACGATATGTGGTTCAGGATGGTCACTACGTCAATACACCTAAACTCGATCTTACGAATCACAATGGAAGTACGGCTTACGTGGATGTTATCTTTGGCATCGTTGCTAATGACGGAGCCTCAATTGGTTCAGTCTATCCCACTACCCCTGTCACTTCTCAAGTAGATGGTATCGCAGCCTCTCTTGGCATAACTCAATCTTATGCTCAATCCATAATCGATAGTGGGTTGTTCCCTTACTATGACACTGGAAACATCACTCTCGACTCCTTTAATGTATCGCAACGGGTAGCAACAGATAAGGACTTCAGATGTATAGATCAAGCAACGGTTTACGCAGGCTCTAAAAATCATATTTTCAAGTCGAATTACTTTTATGAAATGCATCGGACCATTGTGGGCTACGACCCCAGTGGACTTGGTGGGCCTGCAGTTACGCCTGGGTACCCAAATGGAAACCCAAACCTTCCATATTTCAGATATCATGGAGCTGATGAGCCGTGGGTCTTTGGAGCTTTTAATACGGGATATCCTTTCAGAGATGCAGAAGATCTTTGGAGCATGGAGTTGAGTGTCAGTTATTTTGGAGCATTTGTCAGAACTGGAAACCCAAATCCGGAGGATGGATTCCTGAAGAGTAGAGGGTACGAGACAGTGCAAAAAGGCATTAAAGAGGTAGGAAAGTGGAATGAGGTTGGAGTAGGAGGGAAGAACGGTAGTATGATGTTGATTGATTGGCCTGGAGAAGCTAAAGAATTTGCGGACTTGGAGCAGTGTGATTGGCTAGGATACGGAGTTGATTATTATGTCAATGGTGGTATCTAAGAAACCAGGTATCACCATTTTGTAAGTATATTATTTCCTTGTCGTTTTGACCAAAACAGGATGACGCTTGAGATTTATAGTAGAAGTAAAGCATGTAGAAAATCCTCAAAAGCCCTAAATCCCTTCGAACGAACTTGATCATTCCCCTGTTCCATTTTTCTTGGTTGAATTTCTTATGTATCATTATTCGATCTTCCTGTTTCTCACATTTCCAAAAGCTCACTGTCGGCAGTCCTACTAATCATCTTGTAAATTTTATCAACGTCCCTCTTTTCGCGATCTACTTTGAGAACTCCATTCGTCTCCGCTTCAATTAATGCCTGTGTTCATTCTACCAATCTCAAAACTGGCATATCGGCGTTGATACTGAATCTTTCAATAATCAAAATTTTACTGCTTCTGCACTACCTAACAAAGATAACCAAAGTATGACTTATTGAACAACATTCTAATAGTAGTAGAACGGATTTCAACTCATTTTAACAAGACCAGGCCTTGATTCTTGATTTCGACACCATAGGGCAGTGCGTTTTGACCCCCCAGCCCCCCCTAATGAGGCCCTTATCTTAAAGCTTCACGTCGCGCAGCACAAAAGGGGGAAGAGTATCAAAGGTTCTGGCTCGTCACATGGTCAAAGGGATCGAGGAAGCTAGAGAGGAATTAAAGGGTATAACTATTTTTTTTTCCAATTAGGATATTGCTCTTTTCTGTATTTAGGTTGAATTCAGACGCGCATCTGAGACAGGCAATTGAAAAGGGGGGTTAACCGAGTGCAAAATGGAATCCTGGCATTTTCTTGTCAACCCAAGTACATTCATTCATGTTGATTAGTGGAATGCAAAAAGAAATCATCTTATCAACTGCGTGTCAAGTATAAGTATCCACTCGTCCTAATTCCTGGCCCAAGCTATGCCCGCCCAAATACGCCGTAGAACGCCTGTAATGTCTCGATGTGCAGCTCCATATATTACAACGTCTTTAGTTTTTCTCTCTTGATTCTAGAATTGCCTTGTTCAATTTATGATCCTTCGCATTTCTTATCCTTCTTCCAATTGTAGGTCCCAGGAATTCTTCTAACTCTTGCCCTTCTTCGTCATCATCTACATCCATCACCCCATTCAATTCATTCCCATTTGCACCATTTGAGCCGTTTATGCTATTCGTAAGGATATTGGCATCTTCAGAGAGGCTCATAATTGCTTTCACAATTACTGCAACTAGCATATGTGTCTCCTTTTCATCCCAGTTCCTCTCAGTTCTCAGCTTGTTTAACACATAATCGAAGGCTTTCAAGTTTGGAAGAATGAGAGCCCTAACACCATCAGGACCACCGATTGCCAAGAGTCCACTGATGGCACCATAATACTCTCCCGGAGAGCGTGTTGGATCTAAGAAGAATTTCAAACAAGATCTAGCTAACCTTGCTCTGAGCTGTGCATTTGATTCCGTATATTTTTTAGAGATGATACCGATGAGAGATGCTGCCGTGTCGCGCAGCTGATACCTTTCTTTCAATTCATCTGATGCCCCAGTTCCAAGTGTGCGACCGACCAGGCATGTAAGAATAGGTGGGCAAAGACTAGATATGTAAGGATTGACGAAGAGTGTTTTATTTGAGATGAGGGAATTTGCCAATTTCAACATTTGTTGTAGTACAAAAAGATTGCCTAGGGAATGAGTGACCTTCTCTGCAATGAAATGGACGAAATATGGAACCAATTGATGAAGGCCTGGGTCTGATCTCACACTCTCCAGAGCGGATTCTCGCAATGTTACGACTTCCGGATCATCGTCTTCGTCGAGGATAGCTGCGCGAATCTTATCGAAGAATAGTATCAACTCCTTTGATACAATATGTTTGACTAAAGGTTTAACCGAAACGTTATCGTTACCTGCCAGAGCTCCAAGATTGGGATTCGCCCCGGGACCTTTAGGTACTAGATCATTGGCTCGAGCTTCTGCCGTAGTAGGATTTTGTGGTATTGATGGTTGAACTCCTTCAACTGCAAGCCAATGTGCTATTTGCTTCTTATCAGTATCGTATTTGGCTGTGAATTTCCCCAATTTTGCTTACCAGTAAATGAAATATCCCTCGGAACCTTTGGTAAAGGAGCATTGATCAGTTTTCTCGAAATCGACCTCCTCATCCTCAATGTAGAAGAGTGGTTGACCAGGACCCAAGCTTGCCTCTCCGAATCTCAGTGGTCTCGTAGATTCGTAGCCATAAAGTGGCTCGACATCCAGTACTTTGAGCGCTTGTGAAATATCCTGTGTGCCCAGTACTGTCCTTTTGCCTTGATGCATAAATCGCATTGCTTCTACAATGACTTGACCAACTCGGTATTCGACCTCTTGCGACAATGCTCTCACTGCCTCCTCACCCAATTGTGAGATACCAACGGATTCCGCAACATCGCGAACATTATCAGGGTTCCATACTAATTTAGGATCCGCCATAGTATTCGACTGAGAGTTCGACTTTGTGTGGAGGAAGAGGATTGGCCGCAGACTATTATTGAAGATTGGCGAATTTATTGCGACAGGGAGTAAGATAACAACCACCTACAGTTGAAGAAGTATAGGTGTATGGCAGATGGAAGAGAATCCGAAGAGCTTTTGAGATGCTAGCATCTGTACCAACAAGTGTTATTGTCGGCGCATCCGTTGTTTATGGCTCGGAGGATATTCTTTGATGGATAGGTACTAGATACCTAGTAGATAAATAAATAGATTTGATTGATCGTTGGAGCTAAGAGGAAAGACAAGGCTGAATGCTTTAACGAGGCTAACTACAAGTATACCTAGGTAGGTTCCAGGTTACTTGCAACGTACAGCTTGATAGGTATGATATTACAATAAATTCACCACCGACACGACCATGTCAAAGATTGAGATTGTTATACTCGTATGGCATCTCGAGGTCCCTTTCTTTTCTTTTCTTTGCTTTGAGGTTTTACTTTTGTCGAACAGATGCGCCCCCACATCGCTGTCCTGCAATACATAAACATACCCCGCTGTCTTTTCTCATCTCCATTAGAGTGATTTGTTCTGCCGAGAGAATACTCCTCGTTCTTCCAAGGTTCTGTAAATAATTTGCAATATGACAACTGCCACTCTAGATCCTTATCCCCATCATGAGTCCTCACCTCATATATCTCGGGGTTCTTTCATCTTGATCGAAGGACTCGACCGAGCTGGAAAAACGACTCAGGTGAAGAAATTATGCGATAGACTTTATGCTTCTGGACGAAATGTCAAGTTGATGAGGTTTCCCGGTATTTACAATCTCATTATTATACCAGATTACTGTTCCCCCGATCAAGGAGAGGAACTAGAAGCTCATAATTCAAGACAGAACAACATCAATCGGCCAGCAGATAAATTCTTACCTTCAATCATCTACTACTCTCCCCGACCAATCAATCCACCTTCTCTTTTCTGCGAATCGTTGGGAGAATGCCCAAGAAATTCGAGATTCTATCGCACAAGGTTACACAATCGTCTGCGATCGTTATTATTATTCTGGAATGATTTATACATCCTCCAAGTACCCGAAAGAATCCCCAAGCCACCTTTCTCTCGAATGGTGCAAAAATCCCGAAATAGGACTACCAATGCCAGATAAAGTGATATTCTTGGATCTAGAGCCAGCGGAAGCAGAAAAGCGAGGCGGGTATGGGGACGAAAAATATGAGACTACAGAGATGCAGAGGAGAGTTAGAGATGGATTCCTGAAGCTGAGGAATGTAGATATCCCAGGGTTTGAGCATGAGCGAAGTATCATGAAGGCCATTGATGCAGGCGTTGGTTTGGACGAGGTTGCGGATAAGATATGGGATGTCGTGAAAGTTGTAGTAGAACAAGCAGAAAGGGGGGAGCTTGGAGAATTAGGTGTTGTGCGATAGAATTGACAAAAGGAGAGTATCATCATATACATGAATGGGGCAACGGGTCCGCACTGGAAGAAATTTAGGAATGTTGGTAGGGACCTTCATCAGCAAGGACATACAGACAAAATGCATGCCAGTTGAGCTGTCCTTTCGACCTGTACCTAGGTATGTGTTGGATTCAAGGTCGCGGACCTAGATTAGCCAATTATCCAATACAGACCAAGAAAGTAGTAACAACAAGATGTGGCGTTAAGACCAAAGATTGAACGCCTTCCCATGGTGGTGTTGAAGACCACTGTACCTCTTCCCAAACGCCGTAATATGCAAATGCAAATCTATCACCCGTTTTCTCATCAATCTATCATCTATTCAAACCTACCAGACTAAAAAATTCATTTCTAGTCTTCTCTCTCTTTTCTATGCAACCCAGAACACAACTTGTAATCGTTGTAGCACTTGTTTTCTCAACTCCACGCATAACCATACATAAATGGCTTGATTCCATGACAACAGCGACACCTTGTGGTTTGAGAATTTCCATAACAGCATGCGCAACATCTTTGGTGAGTCTCTCTTGAATTTGTAGTCTTCGTGAGAACATATCTGCTATTCTGGGTAATTTTGAGATACCGATGACATTTCGATCCGGAATGTATCCAATGTGCATCTACGATGATAATTAGTTTCCACTGTCTTGACCGAGAACCTAGGACACCATACCTTTCCAGTAAATGGAACCATGTGATGTTCGCACATACTAAAGACCTCAATATCTTTGACAATAACCAACTCATTATGGTCCTCATGGAAGATTGCATCATTTACAATATCCCTAACGTTTTCCTGATATCCTTTTGTGAGGTATAGCATTGCTTTGGCGTAACGTTCTGGTGTGGCCAAAAGACCTTCTCTATCAGGATCTTCCCCAATACATTCTAGAATTGTTCGAACTGCGCCAGTTAACTTTGACATTCGAAGCGCAGCTTGTTCAGGGGACTCGTCAAGACGCTCTCGTGCGCCTTTACCTAGAATAATGTTAGCTATATGAGTTTTTCCCCCTTCTGGTAATTGGAATGAAAGAAAGGGAAGATGATGACATACTTGGACGACTCAAACCATCGAAATCAATAACTGGACTTGGGCTTCTTGAAACTTCAATAGGAGTCTCTTCCGGAGTATCTGTAGCCTCATCTCTTGGATCCCTCGCTGGTTTTGTGCTAACACTGTGTCGTCTATGACCATGACCATTTGCTTTTGACTTCTTCTTCTTTTTCTTGTTGCTTACTTCTCCCCCTTCCCCAATGCTTTCGGATTTGCGCTTGGAGCTTCCCCCATTCAACTCTTTAGTTCCCCTCTCTACATCCATCGCCTGGTTCCCATCTGTGGTTGAGAATTGGACCATTTTGAAGGAGGATGAAGAAGAAGATGATGATGATGTTGATGTTGATGATGATGAAGTAAAGTATGAATGGTATTAGATCCTGTATTCAAAGGGGAGAAAGAAGAATCAAAATATGTATCATTTATGTATCATAGGACCGAAAGTTGAAGAGGGTTGTGTTGACTGGGGGTTATTGTAATCAAAGAAAATTTACCTGTGAGATTTGTTAGATTTATTTGATTTTTGGGTTTGTTAGATTTGTTAGATTTTGGATATTGTTCTCCGAGATAGGAACGGATGATTGGCTCAGCCTTATCTAAAGTGGATCTTCTATACGTAAGGTACTAGCAACTATGTAAGGCTGAGGGTTCAGCCTTGTGTCAATGCATCAGCCTAGATAGTACCATAGTAGTACCTTCTTTTACCGGCCGGTACGAAAATACCACCTTGCCTTAGAAGATCTCACTCGCTCTTTGATACAACCATCAATTTGCCAAAAGATATATCTTCATCAGAAGGCGTAAGGTCACACATCCAAAGCCTTTTCTTGTGTATGATAAAACAAGAACTTATCGAATCCTCGTCGTTGATAAGAGCGTCGATCCTAAGGCTACAATATTGTATCTTGCCTACTTATCCATCTAGCACTGACCAGCTGAAGCTTGACTGCACGATACCGAATTACAGCGAAGTTGCCAGTCGCAGTCAATATGGCGTCCCCACCATCGCCTGCAGAATTTCGTAAGAATTCCCTTTCCCTCACAATCCCACCAAACCCAGTGCCATTATCCGCAACCGCATTATCGCATACACGTCGAGCCTCCGAAGTCATCTCAATAAAACGCCGGAAAGCAAGTATGATATCTACGACTTCAACGCACTCTGCGCATCCTTTACGTCAAACTTCTTTTCCTCCAGAATCCGCTGAATTTACACATGGTTATGAACGTTCACCAAGTGTTGATAATGTATCCCTCGTTAGTGGAAGTGTCGCTGGTGGTCAATCGAGAAGGAAACGCGCAAGGAAATCGAAAGGTGGAAAGAGTGATTTTGAGGGATCCAATGCTGGTGGCGCAATGAAATTGGAGGGACATGCTTCAAAGAAACGACGAACATCTGCTGGAAATATCGAAGAGGAAGAAGAAGAAGATAATAATGTGGATCAAACTATGACATCAATGACATCTAGCATTGAGGAAAAGCAAAGAGAAATACAGCGAAGAGCATTATTGGCGAACCACTTGGATCCAGAACAATTTGAGCGTTATACAGCTATGAGAGCTGTCAAGTTTCCTGATGCAACAATTAGGAGGATTGTGAATCAGACTTTATCACAAAGTGTTCCTGGTACTGTCATTTTAGCAGTAAAGAGTGTTGCCAAACAATTTGTTGGGGAGTTGATTGAAGGTGCAAGGAAGGTACAGACACAATGGATCGCAGCTGGAGAACCAAACTCAGGATTTATAATCCCCCAAGTGGAAGATACCGATACGACTACGGCCACTGGAGAACAAAACGACGAAGAAGTCAAGCCAACCGAGGAACTGAGAAAGAGCACCTTTGCAGGCAGACCATTTAAGAGAGGCACTAAGAAGGTTGAGACAGGGAAATGAAGATGGGCTAGCTGGACAATTGAATCTATGGCAATTACAACAGCATAGTGGAGTTGAACGATTTGGCTCTAGAGTTGGGGGAAAGAGACTTTTCAAATGATTAGGGTGTATATGTACGAATTCGACGTTTTATCATGCATTTGAGCGACATGGAGTTGGGATTACTGTAGTTGGGTTCATTGAGTTGAGGTTCATGGAGTATGGGAAGATGGCATTCGTTGGAGTTTCAGAAAGACAATCTTTCATGGACAGGACACTCACATAACCTCACAAAGTGGAACAGATGATACAACTTTACTGATACATGAAGTTCACTTTCTTTGTGATTATTATGATTGCTCTCCAATGTTGAAGTTACAAGAAGAGATGGTTATTTTTACACGTTATGAATAAAAGGTAAGTATGAGAAGGATCTAATTAGATAAAGGGTGAACAACTTGTTTCATTGCTAGTGCGGTTTACAAGTCCTTGGATTCTACTGAACTCTATGATTCTCCTTCATAACTGCGCTATGGATTTTATAACTATGGAGCCAATCACGAGTAACGCTCGCCATCGTTTAGAGAGCCTGTCCACCAGGTCTAAAGATTCTGCTGTAAGGAAACCGCAGATACTGGTTGCAAATTGCTGCGTTCCCAGTAGGACATTGTGTATCTCAACCGTTCATACTTCGAGAGCTCTATACTATGAGACATGAGAATGTTATTTTCTGGGGGTTAAATAAATAGGGCAACAGGCGGTTAGAATCTAAGAAAGTCGTCAAGGTGCAATGCGAGGTGGTAATCAGAGGAGGCATCGACGTCTAATTGTTAGCGGGTCCCCTATTTCATATTGTAAATAGTATCACATCTCGCCTATCTCGTATCTCAATCAGGCTTTATAATAGACAATTTTGATTACTTCGTGCTCATTAATAATCTCAATCGTAGTATAATAATAACCGTTGAATAAAAATAAACCAATGTTATTTGATTATTCCGTTGTAATGTGAAGCTCACAGATGGCATAGCTTTATAAGTCGCCTACCCTACTTCTCGCCACCCCCCCCCATTTGGCCAGCATTTTACACCAAAAACGGCCATTTTTAACGTATTTATAACTTTAAGAAAAATGGATATATATTTTTTAAATTCTAATTAGAGCTTCTATATATAATAATTAATAGATTCTGAAAATCTTTAAAAATTTTTGCGATTTTTTTATAAAAAGAGTAAATAAAAGATTATAGAAAATTTTAAGAATTTTCGGTTTTGGATTTGTATAGAAATCACATATAAAATTAAAACTTTATTTAAATAAATATTTATAATCTTTAAACAAAAATAAATAAAAATAATCTACAAATTTTTATAGAATCTATTATTCAATATATAATAAATAAGCTATTTTAAAATATATATAATAATTTGAGATTATTGAGTAAATTGAAATTAGAAACTTTAATTACCTAAAATTTTATTGTTAAAATTTTAAGAATCTATATTAAACATTTATTATAAATAATAAGCTTATATTATTAAAATAACATATTCGATTAAAACTAGTTTTAAAATTCTTTAATTTTCTTTAGATTATTTTTAGCTATTTTTGTTTAAATAAATATAATTTCTTTTTCAAAGATTTTGATTTTGTATAAGATTTACATACAAATCTAAAATTAGAACTTTAGAAATTTTTATAATCTTTTATTACTCTTTATAAAAAAATCACAAAAGATTTAAGATTTTCCAGAATCTATTAATTATTATATATAAAAGCTTTAATTGAAATTTAAAAAATATATATTTATTTTTTCGTAAAGTTATAAATACGTTAAAATAGCCGTTTTTGGTGTGAAATGCTGGCCAAATGGGGGGGGGGTGGCGAGAAAAGTAGGGTAGGTGACTTAGCACATACATTCACAGGGAACGAGTAACATATAGTTCATTGGAAAATTGCCAGAACATCCGTTGTTAGAAAAGCTTTGAAAGAGAACCTAAAAAGGATAAAAGCTTTCTTTTGATTGTAAATCACGCTTAAGATTCTATTTCCACTCACTGTTCCTGCTCCCCGCGACAACACCATCGGAACTTCTACTCAGGCGCGTTTTAAAAGATAGCATATTTAAGCGAATTATAGTGATGGCCAACTTATACTATTATTCGCAACGAAACCCCTCCTTCGAAATATAGCCATTTTATATAATTTATATATATATTTTAGAATAGTTTTAGTATTTTAATATCTTTTTATAAAGTTTTAATATTATAAAAATAATTTTTAAAAAGAATAATAATATTATAAAGTTAATGATTTTTGAAAACTTTTAAAAATTTATTAATATATTAACTGAAAATTTAACAATATATAAATTTTGAAAAAATAAAATTTATAAAAAAATAATATAAATCTTTAAAGTTTGATTAAATATTTTTAAAATTTAATATTATTTATATTATACTAATATATATATTAATATAAAAAGCAAAAAATGCAAATTTTTAATAAAAAAATATACTTATATAATCCAAATAAACAAATTTACCCTTTTTAAAACTTATAAATTTTCCTATATTTTCAATTATATTAATATATATTTTAAATATTAATGAAGAGTATTAAAATTTTAAAATAATATATTTCAAAATTTAGCTTTTTTTTTATTAATTAATAAAGTTTGATAAATTTAATTGTAATATTTATTAAACTATTTAATATTAATATAAATCTTTAATTTTTTATTTAAATTTTTAATATTTATATATTTTATTATACTATTATTCATTTGATATTGGAATTTATAATACAAAATTTTTTATAGTAAATATAAAAATACTAAATCTATAATATTTATAAATCTTATAAAATTATATCAAGGTTCCATTGAATAATTATAAGTTTTATTTTAGCGTATGCCTCTTTTAAAACCCGCCCGAGTATAGCAATTTATTACATTTAAATAAATTAGCTTATTTATTTTAAAATATATATTATACCTTTATAATAAATAATTTGAATTTTGAGATTTTGAAAATTATTATAAAATCTTTTAATTATTTTAATTCAATATTAACTTTTTTTTAGATTCTTATAATATAAGATTAAATTAATATTAAATATATTAAGAATATTATTTAAAATATTTTATTTTTCAAAATACTATTACCCTACATTACCCTAACCAATTATTTTTTTATAATTAATAATTTAAATTAATATAAGATCCTTTAATTTTAAAGATAATTTTAAAACAAATTTATATATATATAAAATTTAAATAAATCTTTATTATATAATATTTTCAAATTTTTGAATTTATATAAAGATTTAAGCTAATTAAAATAAATAATAAATTTGAATTTAAAAATAAATATTTTATTAGATTAACCATTACTCCTTTATCGAAATAGTTTTACTTTATATACTATTAAAATATTAATATATTAAAATGTATACAAATCCTTTAATTTTTAATATAATTTAAAAAGAAATTTTATATATAAAATTAATTTAAATAAAGCTTTATAATATACAATTTTCAATTTTTAAATTATATCAATATTTAAGTGAATTATAGTAATGGTTGATTTGATTATTTTTTGCAGGCTATTATTTTCTTTATTAAAATAAGTTATTACCAATAATGATCTACGAAAAAATCTATAGAATAGTTATTAAAATGTTTAATCGAAATTAATAATCTTCATTTTACTATTCATAACCAAACTTATATATATTAATATAAAATAAGGCTTTTTTATTTTTAATTAAAAAGTATTAAATCTAATAAATTTGCTAATATATATATAAAGGATTATAAATCAAATTAATAATAAATTACAAATAACCTAAGAATTAATAAAATTAAAACATTTTTTTTAATTAAAATATTATTTCTTGAAAATTTTATTTATACTTATTAAAATTAAATTAATAAAATCAATATAAATATATTTGTGATAATTTATTATATTTAAATAAAATAATTTACTTATTTAAATATATATATCATATTTTTAATAAAAAGTTTTTAATTTTGAAAAAATTTGAAAAATTGTAATACCCTTTAATTATTCTTATTTAATATTATCTTTTTTTAGATTTTTAAAATAATTAATAAAATTATTATAAATGAATTAAAATTCGGAATAAATAGATTTTTTTTTCAAAGAATAATAAAGATTATATAATTACTTCTTTTAATTTAAATATAAAAATCAAATTTTAAAACAAAATATAATAAATTAATATAGATCCTTTAATATAAAAAATAATTTAAAATAGACTTTAGAATTTTAAAATTTAATTGAGAATTTATAATATTATTTTTTTTATTTTTAAGTTTTATAATAATATTGATTTTTTATTAAATTTTAAATTATATTCATTAAATTGTAAAAATCATATACTACTTTACATTATTTTATATAATTATCTATATATTATTAATATTTTAATTTAATACAAATCTATTAATATAATAGATAATCAAAAATAAACTTTAGATTTAGAATATTTGATTAAAAATTCATAAAATTATTATTTTTATAACAAAATTTTATAATAAAAAAATTTTTCTTAAATTTTTTTATTTATAAATTAAATTAAAATAATAATATACTACTCGAGCAGGTTTTAAAAGAGGCATACGCTAAAATAAAACTTATAATTATTCAACAGAACCTTAATATAATTTTATAAGATTTATAAATATTATAGATTTAGTATTTTTATATTTATTATAAAGATTTTGTATTATAAATTTCAATATCAAATAAATAATAGTATAATAAAATATATAAATATTAAAAATTTAATAAAAAATTAAAGATTTATATTAATATTAAATAGTTTAACAAATATTATAATTAAACTTATCAAACTTTGTTAATTAATAATAAAAAAAAGCTAAATTTTAAATATATTATTTTAGAATTTTAATATCTTTATTAATATTTAAAATATATATTAATACAATTGAAAATATAGGAAAATTTACAAGTTTTAAAAGAGTAAATTTGCTAATTTGGATTATATAAATATATTTTTTTATTAAAAATTTGCATTTTTTGTTTTTTATATTAATATATATATTAGTATAATAAATAATATTCAATTTTAAAAATATTTAATAAAACTTTAAAGATTATATTATTTTTTTATAATTTTATTGTTCAAAATTTATATATTATTGAATCTTAAATTAATATATTAATAAATTTTTAAATTTTCTAAAATCATTAACTTTATAATATTATTATTCTTTTAAAAATTATTTTTATAAGATTAAAACTTCATAGAAAGATATTAAAATACTAAATTTAATATATATATAAATTATATAAGATTATATTAAAGTTTCGTTGAATAATTATAAGTTTTATATTCGCCTATATCTCTTTTAAAAACGCGCCCGAGTAGGTACATTTATATTAATCTTATTAATTTAATTTTATTAAATATAAATAAAACTTTTAAAAGGTAATATTTTAGTAAAAGATAAAAATGTTTAAATTGTATTATTAAGTATATTTTAATTATTAATATAATTTGTAATTTTTTATATATATATTGATTTTTGATTTGTTGGATTTAATATTTTTTAATAAAAAATAAAAAAGTTTTATTTTATATTAGTATATATAAATTCGATTATAAATAACAAAATAAAGAATATTTTATATTTTAATAATTATTTTATAAATTTGTTTGCGGGTTATTGATAATAATAATTTATTTCGATAAAGGGAATAGTAACTTATAAAAAATAATTAAATTAACTATCATTATTATTTACTCAAATATTAATATAATTTAAAAATTTGAAATTATATATTATAAAGTTTTATTGAAATTATTTATATATAAAATTTATTTTAAATTATTTTTAATATTAAAGAATCTATATATATTTTAATATATTAATATTTTAATAATATATAAAATAAAGTTATTTTAATAAAAGGGTAATAGCTTAATAAAATATTTATTGAAATTTAAATTTATTATTATTTTAATTAGCTTAAATTTGTATATAAATTAAAGATTCAAAATACTAATAATTATTCTATAAATTTTTTTGTAGGCTATTATTAATAATAGCTTATTTCGATAAAAAGAGTAATAATCTGTAAAAAATAATTAAATCAACTATTATTATAATTTACTTAAATATTGATATAATTTAAAAATTTAAAGCTATATATTATAAAACTTTATTTAAATTATTTATATATGAAATTTATTTTAAATTATTTTTAATATCAAATGATCTGTATATATTTTAATATATTAGTATTTTAATGATACATAAAGTAAAGTTATTTTAATAGAGGGGTAATGACCTAATAAAATATTTATTCAAATTCGAATTTATTATTACTCTAATTAGTTTAAATCTTTATATAAATTAAAGATTTAAAATACTAATAATTATTCTATAAAATTTTTTCACGGGCTATTATTAGTAATGGTCTATTTCGATAAAGGGAGTGATAACCCACGAAAAATATTTAAATTAGTCATTATTATAATTCGCTTAAATATTGATATAATTTAAAAATTTAAAATTGTATATTATAAAGCTTTATTTAAATTATTTATATATAAACTTTATTTGAAATTATCTTTAATATTAAAGGATTTATATATATTTTAATATATTAGTATTTTAATAATATGTAAAGTAAAGCTATTTCAATAGAAGAGTAATAGCTTAATAAAATATTCATTTAAATTCGAATTTATTATCACTCTAATTAGCTTAAATCTTTATTTAAATTTTTTATATATATAATTTATATTAAATTTTATTGAAAATTAAAGGATCTATACTAGTTTGAATTATTAGTTTTGGAAAACCGATTAACTAAAGTGATATAAAGTAATAGTATTTCGAAAAATAAGATATTTTAAATATTATTCTTAATATATTTATATTAATTCAATCTTATATTATAAAAATCTAAAAAAAGCTAATATCGAATTAAAATAACCAAAGGGCTTTATAATATTTTTCAAAATCTCAAAATTCGAAATATTCATTATAAAGGTTTAATATATATTTTAAAATAAGTGAATTAATTTATTCAAACGTAACAAACTGTTATAAGTACATTTATATTAATCCTATTAGCTTAATTCCATTAAGTAGAAATAGAACTTTTAAAGAGTAATATTTTAATAAGAAACAAAGGTATTTTAATTGTATTATTAATTTGATTAATAATATGATTTATAATCCTTTATATATATATTAACCTTTGATTTGTTAAGTTTAATACTTTCTAACAAAAAACGAAAAAGCTTTATTTTATATTAGTATATATAAGTTTGGGTATAAATAGCAAAGTAGGGAATATATTTCATATTCTAAGTGGTTACATTTGAATACCTCTTTTGTTTTTTTAATTTTTCATTTAAATATTAATAGAACATTCTAAATGAAGGTATTAACTCTGTAAGGATAACCGCTACCGGGATTATAAAAAGAAAATATTCCTTGATTAGGATAATCATTACCGGGATTATGAAAAGAAAATATCCTAATAACTATTCCATAAATTTTTTCGCGGGCCATCACTAGTGGTAACCCATTTCGATAAAGGGGATGATAGCCCACGAAAAAATCTTAAATCAATCACTATCAAAATTCCTTTAAATTTTGAGATATTTTTAATTTTGAAAATGGTATTTTATTAATATTCATTTAAATTTTCTAAATTTAAAGTTTATTTTCAATTATTTTTTATATTGATAAATTTGTATAAAATTGAAATATTAATAATATATAAATAGTTATATTGAATAATGTAAAATAATATATTACTATTTTAATTTAATTTATTAATCAAAAAATTCAAAAAAAATTCATTTGATTACAAAATCTTGTTATAAAAATAATAACTTTATAAATCTTTAATCAAATATTTTAAATATAAAGTTTATTTTCAATTATCTATTATATTAATAAATCTATATTAAATTAAAATATTAATAATATATAAATAATTGTATTAAATAATATACAGTAATATATTATTATTTTGATTTAATTTATAAATAAAAAAATTGAATAAAAATTTATTCTATTATAAAATCTTATTATAAAAATAATAACTCTATAAATCTTTAATTAAATATTCTAAATATAAAGTTTATTTTTAATTATTTATTATATTAATAAATTTATATTAGATTAAAATATTAATAATGTATAAATAATTATATAGAATAATATAGAATAATATATAATTCTTACGATTCAATATATATAATTCAAAATTCAACAAAAAATCAATATTATTATAAAATTTAAAAATAAAAAAAATAATATTAAAAATCTTTAATTATATTTTAAAATTCTAAGGTTTATTTTAAATTATCTTTTAGATTAAAAGATCTATATTAGTTTATTATATTTTGTTTTAAAATTCGATTTATATATTTAAATTAAAAGAGGTAATTATATAATTTTTATTCTTTTTTTGAAAAAAGATTTTATTTATTCTAAATTTTAATTAATTTATAATAATTTCATTAATTATTATAAAAATCTAAAAAAAATAATATTAAATAAAAATAACTAAAAAGCATTATAATTTCTTGAATTTTTTCGAAATTGAAACTTTTTATTGAAAATATAATATATATATTCAAATAAATAAATTATTTTGTTTAAACATAGCAAATTACTATAAATACATTTATACTAATTCTATTAATTCAATTTTATTAAATATAAATAAAACTTTTAAAGAGTAATATTTTAATTAAAAATAAAAGTATTCTAATCTTATTAATTCTTAAATTATTTGTAACCCATTACTAATCTAATTTATAATCTTTTACATATACGTTAATAAATTTGTTAGGCTTAACACTTTTTAATCAAAAACGAAAAAGTTTTATTTTATATTAATATATATAAATTCAGTTCTAAATAATAAAATAAAAATTATTAATTTTAATTAAACATTCTAAATCTATTATGTTTAAGCACCCACTTTTATTTTGAATTTTAATTTTGAAATCCTATATAATCCTTCAAATTTCCTATTTAAAAAGATTAAAATTCAAATTTACTTTCAAAATAGACTTTTTAAAATTTACATTGAAATACCTTTTAACATCTTTATTTAAAATCTACATTTAAATCTATACTTAAATCTACATTTAAATTTACGTTAAAATACTTTTTAACATCTTTATTCAAATCCTTTAAAATCTACATTCAAATTTACGTTTAAATTTACATTGAAATATCTTTTAATATTCTATTCAAATCCTTTAAAATCTACTTTTAAATCTACATTTAAATATATATAAAATCTATTCTAATATTTTATATTAAAATTCATTTTAATATTTTTTATTAATTTTAAAATCAATCTTTCAATTTATTTAAAATAGCTAATTATCAAACTTTCCCTTTCTTTTCCATTTTCGTTGAATTCGATATTAACGAATTATTTAGTATTTATAAAGAAACAAAGGATTTTTAAACTAAATTAGCTTTTAGTAAAATTGAAGAAGTTTCTTTTTTTTATATTATTCTATATTTCAATTAATTTTATATAATATTTATAAAATCTATATTCAAAATTTAAAGAATTATTTAACTAAAAATTATTTTAATAATTTAGTTTTAAATTATAAAAGAAAATAATTAATAAAATTATTAATATTTTTTTAATCTTTGATTATTAAATTTATTAAAATAAATATAGATTTTAATAAATCTATTTCAATTTGAATTTAATTTATATTTATTTTTTGAATTAAAAATTAAAACTTATTTTCAATGTTCTTTTTGTAAAATATTAAAATCTAATAAAAGAAATTTAAAAAGATATTTAAATTCTATATATAACAATATTTCCTTTGTTTTTGATTTAATAAATAATGTTTTGAGTTAAGAATTGATTTTAAATTGCTTCTTTTTTAAAATTCAATTAAAAGATAAATAAATAAATTCACATATTTCAAATATTTTTCAATTTATTCTTTAATTAGTATTGATTTTAATAATAATGATTTAAATGAAAATTTAAATTATTTAGATTTAATTAAATCTAATTAAAAAAATAATTTTTCAAAAAAAATAAGAAAATTGGAAAGTAAAAAAAATTCAATTAAAGTTAATTTAGAATATTTAATTGATTTTTAACAAAGATTCAAATATATTAATTATTTATCTAAATATAATTTAAAAGATTTAATTAAACTTTTGATTTTTTTTAATAATAATATTTAATATAAAAAAACTTTTAAATTAGTATTATTTCAATTAAAAAAAAATTATTATATTCTAATTTAAATAAAGTTATTTATTTAAATAAAATACATTTAAATATTATAAATAGTTTTTAAAAAAAATAAAATTTGTAATAAAGAATTAAAATCTTTAAATAATAATTAAAATTGAATTAAATATTTTAATTTATTTAAATTATTTTTTATATTTTTATTTAATTGTACTTTATTATTTAATAATAAAAATTTTCTCAATTTCGAAAATTTAAAAAAAAAATGTTAGAATTAATAAACTTAGAATTAGATCTAATAAAAACAAATAAGAATTATATTAAAAATACTGAAAATTTTTTTAAAAAGATTAAAAAATCTTCAAATCAAAATATTAATAAATTTCAATTTAAAAATTTAAATCGATTTAATAATATTAATAAAAAGAATTCAAAATTTAATTTCGAGAATTTTAGTACTTTAAATGAAGAATCTTAATATAATTTAAATAAATTTAATTTTATTAATTTATTTAATTTAAATTCGAATAATAATCTAAATGAAAATAATATTTTTAATTACTTTTGAAAAAATAAATGAATTTTTTAAATAAAAATTCAAAAAAATTATTTATAGGATTTTAAAAATTATAATTAAATGTTTTAAATAAAAGATAAATTTCGATATATTTATTAGTTTTTATAAATTGTTTTTTTGTAATAAAAAGTATTAAAGAAAATAATTTTTCAATAAAAACTACTTTATTTTTATTTCAATATTATTTACAATTTATATATTACACTTAATTATTAGTTATAGAATATAATATTCGTTTATTATTATTAAATTTAAGAAATTAATTTAAATATTATATTACCAAATTTTATAAATAAATATTTTCAAAATTATAATCAAACAATTTTAACTAAAATTATATTAAATAAATTATTTTGATTTAAAATAAATTCTGAATTATCAAATCAAATTCAATTAAGAATTAACAATTTGGAATAGAATACAATATTTTATAAAGATATTATTATTAGCATAAATAATACCAAATTATTATTTAAAAAATATTTAATAAAACTTATAATTTTTTTATAATTAATTTTTTAATAAAAATTGATTATACTAAGTATAATCATATAATATTAAAAGAATTTAATATATATGAAAATCGAAGTATAATTATTTTATTTAAATTATTTAAAAATTTTCATTTAAACATTATAGATAATAATCAATTTCTGATTAATAAAATTATTAATATTAAAAGATTAAAAGATTAATTTTTCAATATTTCGAATAATAATTTCATTTTAAATAAAGTTTATTATAAATTATTTTTAAAAATATATTAAAATTTAAAAAATTATTATTATTATTAATTCATTTAATTAGTGGCTTTTTATTGAGAGGAATGGAATTAATTAGTTTGTGTTATTAAAATTTATATAAAGATATACAAAAATTATTTTTAAATATTGGTAGTTTTTTATTTATAATTAATATCTTAAAATATAAAAATTAAAAAAAAAAAATTAGTATTTAATATTAAATATTTATATTTAAAAGTTTCGAAAATTTTATTATTATATATAGTTTTAATTGATTTTTTATAAATGTATTAAATATTTTAAATATAAGATTTGATTATAATTTAATAAATCCTTATTTATTTTATATTAATTAACATTTTTTAAATGTTAGAGATTTTAATTATATTTGAAAAGATTTTACTCAAAATTTATTTTCTATTAATTTAAATCTTTAAAAATATTGATAATTAATTATCAATATTATTCAAGAATTTATAAAAGAAAATATTAATCAAAATACTTTAATTATTAAAAAAGATAAAAGCTTTAATTTTAATTTTATTAAAGCAAATCAAATAAATTATTTAATAAATACTAAAATCTTTATTATAATAGAACTAATCTTGATTTATTTAATATTCAAACTAATTTACAAAAATTAATATTTACAATTTTCTTTAAGATATTATATATTTTTCAATTTAAATTTAAATATTGATACAAATAACCCTTATATTTAATATTTAATTTAATAAAATCAAATAATTTTAAAAAAAAGGAACTTTAAAATTAAGTTATTAATTTTAAAATATTTTAAAAAGAATAATTTTAATAAGAATAATTTTCGAAAGCACTCTCGAAATTTAGATTTTAATATAATTAATAATACTTAAGTAATTAAAAACTAATAATATTTGAATTTTAACAAATTTCCAATACCTTTTTAAGCTTTTATATTCTTAATTGATTATTAAAAAAGTTTTTAAATAATTGGAATATTTTATTTTATATTTTATAATAAAAAGATTTAATAAAAATATTTTATTAAAGATTTTATATATATTAAACATTTTACCTACTAATAATAATAAATCTTTAAATTATTTATTAACAAATGTATTTAAAAACTTTAAAGATTATCATTATTATTATTTTTTTAATTGCTTTAAAATTAGATATATTTAATAAAACTAAAAACTTTAATATTTTTTATTTTATATAAAAAGATGATTTAAAAATTAAAAGTTTAATATTAATCAATATCAAATCAATTATTAAAGAAAGCTTTTTAATAATAATTAATGAATTAAATAATAAAAATAAAATAAATTAATTTATAATTAATAAATATTATTTGTTAATTCTTAATATTAATTCTCGAAATATTATATATTGATTTAAAAATTTATTAAAGATTAAATCTTAATTTATATTTTTACTTAGAATATTATTATTTTCAATAGAAACTAAATTAATAAATTCTTTATCTTTTTAAAATTTAATTATTATTTGAGGTTTTAATACTTGAAATAATATTAAATATAAAGCTAAAATATTCAATTTAAGCGTTTTAAAATTTCAAAATTTAGAGGTTTAAAATTATATTGATAATTTTAAGTTAAAATCTTTTTTAAGTAATAAAGATAAGATTATTATATTTTGCTTTTTTAAATTTAAAAATTATATAATTAGCTAATTATTTAAATTACTTTTATTATTATTCAAATCTATTTGATAATGAAAAAAGTGAAATTCTTTATTTCTTTTTTAATGTTTTAAATAATTTTTATAGTATTATTGTTTATACCTCCACTTTAAAAAAAAAAATTAATTATTCAAATATTTATTTAATTATATATTATAAATTTATTGGTTTTTTATAAGATTTCTTTAAGGATTTAATGAAAATAGGAAAAATTTAAATTCTAATAAATCTATATTTTTTTATAATAAATCAAAAGAGAATAATAAATTAAATAATTTTGATTTTAATTAAATAAAATTAAAAAAATACTTAAGGGAAATTATCTATAAACGGTATATTATTAATTTATATTTAAATAATATTATAATTAAATATTGTTTATTAAATTAAAAATGATATAATTTATATTTTAATAGGCAAAATATTATATAAATTCAAATGGATAATATAAAAGAAAGACAAATGAAATTCAAAAATAAATTAACTTTAGTTATAAATGTATTATTTAAAGTATATTTAAATAATTGTATTTTTTATCTTTTGAATGAAAAATACAATATAGATTATATAATTAGAGATTATTTATTGAAAAATTATAATAATTAAAATAAATATAATAATGTTGATTTTATTAATAACAAAATCAAAGAATTTAAATAATTTAATATTTAATTAATTATTAATAGCTATTATTTTTCTTCCTTTTTCCTACAAAAATATATAAGATTATAAAACAAAAGTTAAATATTAAAGATTGTTTTTTTCCAAATTCATTTTTAATATCAATTAATTATTTTCTTTAAATTAAAAGATATATTATATAAAAGGAATTATTAAAAACCTCTTCTGATTCCGAATTTTTAATTATTTAATTTAATGATTTTTTATTAAATATTAAAATCAATTTTACTTTTAAGTTTTTAAGTAAATTTAGATTTAAAAAGAATAAATACAAATATTATATATGGTTTATACTTTTTATTAAATAATATAGATTTATTTAATATTTAAGATTATATGAAATAATTAATATTTAAAATAATAAAATTCAAATGCACAAATTAAAGGATTTATTTATAAAAAGAGTTATAATCTTTAATATTATAATTTAAATATAAATAAACCTACATTTTAATTTAAAATATTTAAATAATTAATTCGAATATTATTAATATATATATATTTTATTATTTCAATGTCAAGTATAAGAAATGTATATTAAATAATCTTTATTAATAAATAGAATAAAAAATGAATTTTGAATAGATTATATATTAAATATTTCTTTAATAAAAAATGAATTATAAATAGATTATATATTAAATATTTATTGAATAAAAAATGAATCATAAATAGATTATATAATAAGTAAATGTTTAATAGAAAATGAATTATAAATAGATTGTGTAATAAATAATTATTTAATAAAAAAATAAATTATAAATAGATTATATAATAAGTATTTATTTAATAGAAAATGGTTTAAAAATAGATTTTATAATAAATATATTATATATCAAAAAAAATCTGAATACATTATATATTAAATATATTATATAAAACATTAAATGTAAATAAATTTAATATTAATTAAATTATATATTATTTAATATATATAATCGTTATATAGAATATTAATTTAACTTTATTTTATATAATGAATATTTATATATGTAAAATATTTTATTAGAAATTATTAATTCTATTAAATTAATTGTATAATAAAATTTTAATAATAAAAAGTTTATGAGTATATATATAAAAGTATACTTTTAAAGTTTATTAGTATTCTTTATATATTAATAATAGTATATATATGGAATTCGAAATAAATTAATCGAATTCAAAATTAATACAAAAGCTTATTAATGAATAAAAGTTTATTAATAATCATTTTATATATAGAATAATTTATCGGAAAATATTTTTTATATAAAATCAATTGTATATTATTAATTTTATATTAAGAAGCCTATAGATATATAAATGGGTAAGCTAAAAGCATTATTTAATAAGTAATATTATACTTTAAGCTTTTAATAAATTATTAACATTTATTTTATTTAAATTTTAATATTATATTATTATAAATTAAATGATTTAATTATAATAATATAGGTATATTATACTTTATGAATTATTTAATTTTAAATGATTCTTTATTAAATTTATAGAATATTAATATATTAGATTTTTTTCTTTAAACCTTTATATTAATATATATAGGTAAATATATATATTTATTATATAAACTTAAAATTAAAATTTAGGTATAGTATTTTAAAGAATTTAGTTAAATTATTATTAATTATATAAATAAATATATAAATGAATATTTAACTTCAATATAAAGATTAAAAATATTTTTATTATATATTAAATTTAAAGGATTATTCAAAAAGTTATTTTTATTAATATATATTGAATTTGAAGGGTTATTTTAAAAGCTATTTAAAAAGTTATATATTAAATTCAAAGGGTTATTTGAAGAGCTATTTTTATTAATATATATTGAATTTAATAGGTTATTTCGAAAGCTATTTAAAAAGTTATTTAAAAGGTTATTTAAAAACTATTTTTATTAATATATGTAAAATTCAAAGGGTTATTCTAAAGATTATTTAAAGAGCTATTTAAAGAGTTATATATTAAATTGGAAAAGCTATATAAAAGGCTATTCTTATTAATATATATTGAATTTAAAGGGTTATCTTGAAGGCTATTCCTTTTATTATATGTTGAATTCAAAGGGCTATTTTTATTATTTTATATTGAATTTAAAAGCTATATATATTAAATTTGAAGGGTTATTTAGAGGGTTATTTGTATTATATTATTTTGAATATTATAGTATTCTATATTATAATTTTATTAAATTATAGGTATTTACATTTTATAAATATAGGTTTATACATTTTATAATAAATATAATATTACATTATTATATATAAATGTTATAATATTTTATATTATAATTTTATTAATTATAAGTATTTATACTTTATAAATATAAGTTTATCTACTTTATAATAAATGTAATAATATATTGTTATATATAAATATTATAATATTTTATATTATAATTTTATTAAATTATAAGCATTCATACTCTATAATTATAGGTTTATATATTTTATAAGATTTATTATATTTTTTATTATAATTTATAATTAATATAATTAATTAATATTATGATTAATTATATTATAATATTGTTAGTATAATTCTTATATATTCTAATTATAATAAATATATATAATATCTCTATCAATAGTATATTAATTTAAAGGTTACTAGCACTGGCGGAAAATGAATTTTTAGACTATGGATTCTTCGAATTTTATTACTTAATGGGGCTAGCCCCCAAACCCCCAATCCTCACTTCGTTCGAGGCTAATAAAATTCTACGAATCCATAATCTGAAAATTTATTTTCCGCGAGTGCTAGTATTATTAATGATTAATTAATAATAATAATAATAATAATAAAAATAATAAAATTAAAGAAATAAAATCTTTTTTAAAATTCTCTATATTATTATATATTTATTTTCTACTTTCTTAATTCTAATATAAATACTCTTATATTATAAATATATATCTTATTTAATTATATTCTATATTAGATATATTAATAATATTATATTATATTTTTATACCTTTTTTTATTTTTATATCTCTTTTTATCTTTTTTAATATATTTTAAATACTATTCTTTTAAATATATTTTTTATATTATTCTTTTTATTTTATTTATTTTGTTTTTTACTCTTTTTCTATTTCATTTAAAATTTAAATTTTATAGAAAAGCTTTATAGTTTTTATATAGTTTTTATATATTCTTAATTATATATATAATTATACTTAGCTTTTCTTATAATTATAATGATATACCTTTATTATCTATTATCTATTATTTATTATTTATTATATATTATTTATTATTTATTATTTATTATTTATTATTTATTATTTATTATTTATTATTTATTATTTGAAATAAATAAGGCCTATATAGGATAGCTGGAATAGTATGGCCGAAATAGAATAAGCCAAAATGGAATGGGCCAAAATGATTGATTACTTTTCGCAATGGTCGGAATAATTTAGCTCCGAAGTAAAACGAAAAGCAAAACGGAATGTTGGTATTAAAAATTAAGGTTTTTTGTTTACTAATATTCGACTAATTAGAATTTTTGTGAAATACTTATGATCAATTATACAAGCTGTTAAGGATTTAAGGTTTATGTTTTTATATTTTGAACCTTTTACAGTACAGGTATAATAATCATATAATATAACAAATTAATGAATTAAGATTTTTCGAATTTATTAAGTATTATAAGATTACTAGGTATTATAAGATTACTAAGCATTATAAGATTATTAGGTATTATAAGATTACCGAGTATTATAAGATTACCAAGTATTATAAGATTACTAGGTATTATAAGTTCATTAAATATTAATATATTATTAATTATAATTTTATATAGAAAATAATTTATTAGAAAATATTAATTTATATAAAATCTATTATATACTAAAAACTTTATGATAAAAATCTTAAAAATATATAAATGAAATAAATTAAAAGTTATATTTAATAAATAATATTATATTATAAATTTTTAATAAATTATTAGCATTTATATAATATTATTTTTAATACTATATTATTTAAAAATAGGTAATTTTATCAAAATATAATAGATATTTTATACTTTATATATTATTAAAAATTAGATAATTCTAAATTAATAATATAAAATATTAATATATTAAAATATTGATTTTAAGTATTAAAATTTATGTATATAAATAAATATATATATAAAATATTTAAGCTTAAAATAAAATATTTCTAAATATTTAAAGTTTTAAATATATTAATTTTAAAGTTTATATTATTATTTATATATAGATAAGTATATATTTTAATAAATTAAATATTAATATAATATATTAAGTTCAATTTTAATAAAATATACTTTATAAGAGTATTATTATAAGGTATAGAATTATTAAAAGTATTATTAAAAATATAGTATTATTAAAAGCATTATTAAAAATATAGTATTATAAAAAGCATTATTAAAGATATAATACTTAAGAAGGAATATATATTCAAATATAATAATAATGCTTAAATGTTATATTATTTTTAATATTATTATCTTATAATCTAAATGAGGTATTTATATAATAAAATTATAATTTTATTAATTTATAAATATATTATCAATTTAGCTATTAATAAATATACTGATTATTCAATCTACTAATAAATATATTTATTATTCAAATTATCAATAAATATATTTATTATTTAAACTATCAATGAATATGCTTACTATTTAATTACTAATGAATATATTTATTATGTAAATTACCAATAAATATACTAATAACTATTCTATGAATTTTTTCGCGGGCTACCACTGGTGATGGCCCATTTCGATAGGGGGGGTGGTGGCCCGCGAAAAATAGTCGAATCGGCTATTACTATAATTCGCTCAAATATTAATATAATTTAAAAATTTAAAATCGTATATTATAAAGCTTTATTCGAATTATTTATATATGAAATTTATTTTAAATTATCTTTAATATTAAAGGATCTATATACATTTCAATATATTAGCATTTTGGTGGTATGTGGGGTAAAGCCATTTTGACAGGGGGGTGGTAGCTTAACAAAATATTCATTCAAATTCGAATTTATTATTATTTTAATTAGCTTAAATTTTTATATAAATTAAAAATTTAAAATACTTTATAATAGCAATTTATTTAAATTCTTTTTATATATAATTTATATTAAATTATCTTTAAAATTGAAGGATCTATACTAGTTTAAATTATTAGTTATATAAAAATGATTGGCTAGGGTAAGGGTATTATAGAGTAGTAGAATTTCAAAAAATATAATATTTTAAATAACATTTTTTATATATTAATACTAATTTAATTTTATATTAAAAAAATCTAAAAAAAGCTAATATTAAATTAAAATAAGTAGGGGGCTTTAAAATATTTTTCAAAATTTCAAAATTCGAATTGTTTATTATAAAAGTATAATATATATTTTAAAATAAATAAGTTAATTTGTTTAAATGTAATAAACTATTGTAGGTATATTTATACTAATCCTATTAATTTAATTCTATTAAGTATAAATAGAATTTTTAGAAGATAATACTTTAATAAAAAACAAAAATATTTTAATTATATTATTAATTTGATTGATAATACAATTTGTAATTTTAATAATTATTCTATAAATTTTTTTATAGGCTATTATTGATGGTGGTTTGTTTTGATAAGGGGGGTAATGATCTGCAAAAAATAGTTGAATTAGCCATTATTATAATTCGCTTAAATATTAATATAATTTAAAAATTTAAAATCGTATATTCTAAAGGTTGATTTAAATTTTTTATATATATAATTTATTCTAAATTATTTCGAAAATTGAAGAATCTGTACAGATTTTAATATATTAGTATTTTAATGGTATATAGGGTAAAACCATTTCGATAAAGGGGTGGTGGTTTAATAAAATTTTATTTTCATTTAAATTTATTTTTATTTTTATTAACTTAAATTTTTATATAAATTAAAAATTCGAAATATTATATAATAAAAATTTATTTAAATTTTATAAATATATAATTTATTTAAAATTATCTTAAAAATTAAAAGATTTGTATTAATTTGAATTATTAGTTATAAAAAAGTAATTAGTTAAAATGATGTAAAGTAGTAGTATTTCGAAAAATAAAAATATAATATTTTAAAAAATTATTCTTAATATATTTATATTAATTCAATCTTATATTATAAAAATCTCAAAAAAGCTAATATCGAATTAAAATGACCAGAGGGTTTTATAATATTTTTCAAAATCTTTAAATTCGCATTGTTTATTATAAAAGTATAATATATATTTTAAAATAAATAAGCTATTTTGTTTAAATAAAATAAATTACTGTGGGTACATTTATATTAATCTTATTGATTTAATTTCATTGGGTAGAAATGAAATTTTCAAAAGGTAATATCTTAGTAAAAGATAAGAATATTTTAATTGTATTATTAATTTGATTAATAATATAATTTATAATTTTTCGTATATATACTAACCTCTAATTTGTTGGATTTAATATTTTTTAACAAAGAACGAAAAAATCTTATTTTATACTAGCATATATAAATTCGATTATAAATAGTAAAGTAAAAAATATTTAGGGTTAGGCTAGGGTTAGGGTTAGGGTTAGGGTTAGGGTTAGGGTTAGGGTTAGGGTTAGGGTTAGGGTTAGGGTTAGGGTTAGGGTTAGGTTAGGGTTAGGTTAGGGTTAGGGTTAGGGTTAGGGTTAGGGT